>JAPQRN010001176.1:0-13388 GCA_037367275.1 Coranthus polyacanthus | reverse complement strand
GCGAGGCTCTCAATTTACCGGTCAATCTACGTTCCTACTCTCACCTATGGGCATGAGCTTTGGGTCATGACCGAAAGAACGAGACCCTGCTGCCCCCGCGACCCGGCCCCAGATAAGCGGCAGAAGATGGATGGATGGATGCCTGGTGATTAAAAACAGAAAATTAATTGCTCCATCGTCAGCCAGTGACTTCTTGATTGACTTCAGCACTACAGGCCTAGTCATACAGTCATGTCAGCCATTGGTTTGTGGACTGCTGTTCTGAAGCCTTGGTATTTTGGAAACAAGAAGTAACAAGAAGTTGGAGCTGGGGAAAAGCAAGGGTTTAACTCATCAAGCTAACACTAATCTACTGAAAACACAGACCACATTGACTAACACTGTCATGTTAAACACCACCAAGTCATTTCAGCTACTTATAAATATTAACACATCCAGTTTTGTTTTACAGCAGTTAAGTCAAATGTATTGTCTGTCTGACTGTTTAACACTGGTCTATAATAATCTAGATTGTAATCAGTCTTTTTTTCAGTCATTTTTTGTGCTACTGCCTTAGGTTTTATAATAACTGTGTTGAAGGAGACATTTCACAGACTGGTCTTTTTATACTTCTCTGGGTTTTTCTTATGTTTTCATGATTTATTCTTCTGGTTTGTGTGTGTTTTTGATGTTATCACCTCCTCATAGCTCTGACAAAATTACAGATACACTTTAGTACAAAAAATCAAGTGTTTTTTTGTTTTTTTTTGGAGTTAACCTTAAATGTGTTGACTCCTACAATCATTTTACAGCTGCTAACATACACAGAACAATCTTGCTTCACCTGTGTGTCTTTCCTGTCGTGTCTGTCACTGTTAAGGTGCTGAACAGACAGAGAGGAGTTTTCATGTGTCAGTGATTGTTGAAGAATCAGACTTGTTGTCTGACATGGTTTCCCATTTCATTCCTCTCACACTCTGAATTCCTCGGCTGACTGACGGCTGAGTTATAGCACACTGAGCTGCTCTTTTTTCATTAGAGCTCATGTCAATGTGCTGCAGCATCATGGGGCAATAGAGCTGAAAACCAACAGGGCAAAAACCAAAAGGGTTGCATTATGGATTTTTGTTGAGCAGAAAAGGTCTAATCTAGATTTTATGATGCAGGCATTTTTCACACTTTGTTCAGAATCAAAAACTCATATTAAATAAATGAATTAGATATTTTTCATGGAAATTATATTATTGGTCCTTGAAAAGTCAAAATTTATCATTAAAAATGTGTGGGAACCCTGTGCCCTGCTCTTCTTTATGTTACACTAATGTACTAATCTCTCCAAAATGTACAAGTGGTTTCCCATTTTAATCTTATATACTTTGCTCCAAAATAAAAAATAACCTAAAACAGAGATGAGGAGAAACAATACAAAACAAATCATTAGTAGCAGTAGTAGTAGCAGTAGTGGAGTGTTTACTCCACTACTGCTTACAAAATATGAACTAACTTTACACAGAAAAAAACAGTTTTATGATTAACCTGTCACACAGAATAAAATGTGGTTTTCTCTGTGGTCTTCAGGTGACGTCAGTGTGGGCATTAAATGTGACGCCAACATGGTCGGAGAGAAGGAGGCCGATGTGGACTTTGACATCATCCCTAATGCCAATGACACATTCACCGTCAAGTACATCCCTCCTGCGGCTGGACGACTCACCGTCAAAGTGCTGTTCACTGACAAGGTGCAAGACACTGCATCACTCACCTTTTTGTAAAGTGCCAAACAACACACAATATGAGCAACACAACTTCTGAATCCCAATGGAAAACTGCCTTTTCAATATAAGCAGGGGTCTATACAGTTTGATAGTGCTTCACCTTCCTCCATCGTATTCTAATCACTTTCCCATCATCCTCTAATGACAGCACACCCATTTAGTGAGTTGATCGCGAAAGTTTCAATGAGGAACACATGGACTTTGGCGCCCTCTGCTGGTTAAAGGAGATTGCCTACCCAGATTAACTCAAATCTCATGATGACATGATAGTTTTGATAATTTAGTTTATTGTGTGGAATAAACTCTACTTTTTAAAAAATGTTTAGTTTCTTGAGAGCCATTGGTAACAGACATGAAGAGACTTAATGTTCAATTAGATGTCAGGAGGCAGAAAAGCTGTTTGGCACACTCGGCTCTCCAAACCTCTCCAGATGAATGAAATGAAGAGGCTGCCTGGTACTATTGTGACTTAAATGTTGTAGTTGAGGATTTTTAGAACAGTTTTAGTACCAGTGTTCACTGACTTGTTGTCATAAGGCGGTTATGAGAAGCAGGAGAGCAGGGCCCTGTTCAGACCTGCATGAACATGAGATGAGTCCAGAGTGATCTGGAATTTTCAGCTCTAAGTGTGTCTGTTCACCTGGCATTAGAATGCACTTGCAGAATGCATCTCAACTGACCACCAGGTCAGATTTCACTTCCCTGCTCGATATGCAAATAAACAAGCCTTAAAACAAAGTGCATACTTTCATTTCAGGTGTAACAGACCAGCTTGTCTCTTTGTAAATGTAATTCACTGTGCTGCTCAAAGACTAGCACAAAGCTTTTAAAGCAGAATGTTTTTGTGTCTGTTACTCACTGCATGAGGAGAATCCATGAATAATCAATAAACCTTAAATATCTTAATGACAACTTTGACTACTCTACTTGTTTTATTGGTTCTCTTCATGACATACGCTTAAGTGAATATTCTACTTCCTCATGGAGAAAAACGTACAGTCTGGTCCACGATGTGTTCCTGGTCACCATCCCATTCCTAGACCACCTATGAATGTGTCTTTTGTGATCACATCTGACATTAGAGTCATCCACATGGGGTTGGATCACTCAGGATGCAGGTTAATGCAGGTCTGAACAGGTCCTAGGAAACATTTCCTGTCAACCAGTTAAAGTTTGGACAATATTTACACTTTGATAAATTGTACATTTTTCAGTGACAAAGGAAGGAATGTCATTTTAAAGGTTTTAAAATTAGGTCATTGAACATTTTTGTGTAAAAACCCTATCAGACACAAGTTGTTATTTCAAGGAGTATTTTTATTGTCTTATACAGTTGGATTGGACTGGATCTTTAACATTTTCATTGGACTGGAGTGAAAATTAAACTTTTTGCTGTCCGTGCTGTGTATCTGGTCTGGTCTTGGTCTTGATTTGGTCTTTGTTTAGGTGGTCTTGACTGCAACACTACTTCTAAACCTCTCTTATCCATACATTTCATTTTCACTTATGGAGCTATTCTCATTGAATTTAAATATGTTTTTAGAGGAAAAATTCAGATTACGTCTTAAGTGGTTCACACAACCCTTTGAAGTAGTGAGGACTGACTGAAATGTTTTTTAAATCTAAAATGTAATTAAATTCATATGAATTTCAGTTGGTCGGTTATCAAGTTTTAATCTCCGGGCTGATCCTGTGGCTTTAAAGTCTAGTTGTTATTTTCTGCACATAGGAAGTTCCTCAGAGCCCCTTCCATGTTAAAGTGGAGCCTTCCCACGATGCATCCAAGGTCAAAGCTGAAGGTCCTGGACTTGCTCGTACCGGTGAGAGACACACAGACAGACTGTCAATTGTTTGTGTTTTTGTGTTTTTCTTTGTTTTTTTAAGTCACATTGTGAATTCTGCTTTTTTGTTTCTTTTTTTGTCTTGAACCTGTGCAGGTGTAGAGAGCGGAAAACCCACTCATTTCACAGTTGTGACTAAAGGAGCTGGTAAAGCACCGCTGGACGTTTCCTTCTCCTCACCTGTAAACGACTTCGACATCATTGACAACTATGACTACTCACAGACCGTCAAATACACACCTGCTCAACAGGTAGGTCTAATATACACCTGGAAAACCTTTTCAGAGTGCCTTAGTCTATGAATTTCACCACGTATGCTAAATAAAATAACACGTACAGGGTGAAATGACGGTCACGGTGAAGTTTGGAGGAGATCCCATTTCAAAGAGTCCCTTCACGATTGGAGTCGCTGCCCCGCTGGACCTCAACAAAGTCACAGTGGACAACCTGGACGGAAGTAAGGAAATCTGTCTCTTTGAGTCTGTTTATACAGCCAACAGACAAGTTTGGAAAAAAGTTCTCATCTGTTGTTATTCCACACATGGTAATTTAAGCTGCTACGGTCACCTCGTTTTACTTTTTGAGAGACTTAAATAATGAATTTGTCTTTCAGGGGTGGAGGTTGGTCAGGAGCAGCAGTTCATGGTAGACACCAAAGGAGCAGGAGGACAGGGTCGACTGGAGGTGGCGCTGGTGAGTCTCATGATTTTCAGGATTTATAGGATATTAAAGCTACAAGTAGGCAGGACAAAAACAATACACACCCTCCTCTGTACCCGGGGTAAACATCCAAAATGAGGCTGACGTACCCACGGCCCATGTCAGTATTCAAAACTGTCAATGTCAAAATGTGTCAAAATGGACATATCGAGGCCGTGCTGTGAACCCGGTCTTCTCCAAACATCACAAACTGAAATTCTTCAGAACTGTCAATCATTCTTGAGTAATTTGGGATCCTCAAGCTAAACCCAGGGGACTTCTAGGTGGACATTTAAACATCTAAAAAATATTATCAAAAACAGACCAAGTTAAGCATCTTTTGTGTGACTCTAATCTGGATTTCTTGTGTTTGTCAGAATCTTGGTTACACAGAAATTCTCCAGCTGCAGCATTGAATGTACCTGGTTACAAGATGTTTAGATAGGACAGATCTGAAGGAAGAGGTGGTGGAGTTATGATTTACATTAAAGAACATTTTCAGTGTAACCAGATTGTACTTTCAATTGATCTGGAGTGTATTGGATTACAGGATACTGTCACCCCCACATGTCCTTTGGACGTGTTGTGTTATATCATCCACCCTCATCTAATACCAATTTTCACAATGAATTTAAAAAAGAGTGCAGTCTTACTAAGAATGTATCATTTTGGGTGATTTTAATGTAAACTGGAAAGATGAGATTAGAAACTCTTTGAAAACAGTCACCAACAATGCAGATCTAAAGCAATTAATTAAAGGACCAAAGAACACAAATTGACTTGTTGAAATTGATTGTTTTAGGAATAGGCCAGAGAGAACAGAGAAAACTTAACCTTGTCACTGGACTGTCAGATCATAACCTGACATTATTCACCAGGAAACTCTCCAATAAACAATTTAAAATGAATACTAAACCATGTGATCAAATTAGAATTCCCAAAAGTAAAATTGTCGATTTCCAAACAGCAATACATCAGACAAACTGGAATTAATTATTGTCCAGGGAGAATGTAGAAGAAGACTCCAGCATATTCATGAGTAAATTTCAGAGTATAGTTCAAAATTTTATTAAAAAGAAACTCATTACCCTGGTTGAACCTAGATTTACTAAAACTAATGAAGGATAGGGATCATGCCTTAAAGAAAGCCGTACAGTCCAAGTTAGAATGTGATAAAAGGGTATTTACTATGCTGTGTAATAATGTCACTAAAGAACTAAGAAAAGCTAAAGTAATTTTTTCATTGGTATTATTTGTGACTCAAGAGGAAATACAAGACAGATTTGGGAGCATATTAAGAAGCTTATCGAAATCAATCGTGATAGAACAATCAAGAGAAATAACACAAGACTCAACTGAAATAGCAGAGTCTTTTAATAGATATTTTAGTGATTCCATTGCTGAGATTGCTCAGAGTTTTACCATCTCTAATCAGAGAGCTGAATTGGATGACTCCAAGACTTTTTTTTTACCCTGTCAAGCATTACTGAACATAAAGTCATAGGCATAATAAATTCTTTTAAGACCTCCAAAGCCAAAGACTGCTTTGATATAGATTCTGTATTGCTCAAATCTCTTAAGAAGCCTTTGGCCTCCTCTATCACGACAATAATTAATCTCTCAATCTCACAAGGAGTTTTCCCTGCTATATGGAAAATTGCTGTTGTGTCACCCATTTTTAAGACTGGCGATCCCCAGATAATTATTAACTATAGGCCTATTAGCATTCTGCCCATTGTATCTAAAGTAGCAGAAAAATTGGTGTTGGAGCAGATCATTTCTAAATCCTGTTTAAAGTTGAACATATCAAAAACTGTGTGTATGTACTTCTCAAAACGACTGTACTACTCCTGATCCAGATAGAATTGTGTCAGCGGATAAATTACATATTGTGTCTGAATTTAAGTATCTAGGTGCTTGGATTGATTCCAACCTCTTCTTCAAACCTCACATTAAAAACTATGTCAAAGAGTAAGGTTGAATTTAAGTAACTTTAGATTTGTCAGGAATGCAGTGTCCATTACCACCACGAAACTGTATGTAAATGCAATATTCGTGCCACACTTTACGTACTGCCTGAAGAGCTGGGCACAGGCGAATAAAACTACACTGAAGCCACTAAAAACTTTGTATAAACATGCTTTAAAAGTCCTGGATCAGAAGCCAAACAACTTCTATACCTGACAAATCTTAAATAAACTTGATAAATATTAAAGATAAAATATTGTAATCTTTGTTTAGTTTTTTAAATTTTACATAACACACTGCTCCTCCTCTACTTCAGGCCTTTGTTGCACAAATATCCAGCTCTTAAGTAACCAGAGGAATCATAAGAGGAGAATTGTACTATATTTTAGCAATTTCTTTTCTTCTACTGCTTTGTTGAGTGATTGTATTACTTGTAATATTTCTAGGTTGTTTTTTGTTTTTAGGCTGCCTTTTAATATCAGGCCAACAGATGAAAATCAGCCCGTTTGCTAACTGTGGCTCATTTACAGTCTTTATGGTCTGTTGATTAATGAGCACTGTCCCTGTCAAATAAATCAATAAATGAAAAAATTCAGATTGTGGATCGTGATTCCACCTAAATATCATCATATTTATATTTTAGCCAGATTATCTCTCTACTGTCAAATATTTGTTGATTAATCAATGAGTATAATGAAAATAATCATCTGTTTCAGTCCTGCTTTAGCTCAGGTTTGGTGTCCACCAGCTCCACCATCTGACTCCTTATCACTAGAAGTGATTCCTCTCTCATCAGTAACATTAGATCTGTTGTTCATATGGATCAATGCTGTAATATAACACTTATAATTATTACGTATGTCCACAAGTACAGTATTTCTCATCATACACTGCTGTTTGTCTCTTCAGCTGAGTCCCAGTCAGAGGACGGTGCCCTGTAAGGTGGAACCTCAGGCAGGTAAAGCAAACGTCAGTCTGGTCCGGTACACTCCCACAGAGGAGGGGGAGTACGCTGTCAACATGTCCTACGACGGACACCCCATCCCTGGGAGCCCCTTCCCCGTCGAGGCTCAGCTGCCTCCGGACCCCAGCAAGGTAACATCTTCATCTCCTCCTATGTCAATTTTTTTGTTCAATACAGTTGGAGAAGTGTCATTAAAATTCATCCTGGTTAGATGCCTCTTTGTTAAATTGAAAAGTGATTTACTAAGGTAAAACCACTATTTCATGTTGAAAATTAAAAATAAAGAAAATAAAAATTAGAACACTAAATTAATCTAAAAACAAAGGTCAAGTCAAAATTACAGTCAGAATAGGTAAAAATAAAATCTCCAAAACAATTTTTCTTTCTTGTTTTCTGTCTTTTAATTTTTCTAACTTTTGTTGGTCAGTACGGTTGGAGAAGTTTCTTTTAAAATCATTAGATACTTCTTTGTTAAATTAAAAATGATTTTACTAAAGTAACACCACTGTTTCATGTTATTAAAAAAAGAAATATCAATGTATCTTAGAACAGTAAATTAATCTAAACCAAAAAAGCTATTGGAACTACAAGACTGAACTCCCACCTGACTTTGTATTGCATTTTATATTTATTATAAAATAAATATAAAATTATTTACTGATATGTATAATTGTCTCTGTATCTGGTTGAATTGTAGTTTTGTTAGGTTTAAAAAAATAAAATGAAATAAAAGACAGAGTCGAAGTATCTGTTGGTCATAGTTGTTTGTCTTTAGTGCAACATTTACAAAAAGAAAAATTAAATGAAGAAAAAAAACATTTGTTTGATTGAATCTCTGGTCTGAACTTCAGGTGAAGGCATTTGGTCCTGGTCTGACAGGCGGTTTGGTGGGAAACCTTGCAGAGTTCACCATCGACACAAAAGGGGCCGGTACTGGGGGTCTGGGTCTGACGGTGGAGGGTCCGACTGAGGCCAAGATCGAGTGTTCGGACAATGGTGACGGGACCTGCTCCGTGTCCTACCTGCCCACCGAGCCCGGGGACTACCTGGTTAACATCCTATTTGAGGAGGTCCACATCCCCAGCTCGCCATTCAGGGCTGACATCCAGATGCCCTTTGACCCCTCCAAGGTGGTGGCTTCAGGGTCGGGCCTGAAGAGAGCCAAGGTGAGGAGGGCAAACTTTGGCCACAGCTGATCAAACATTTAAGCCTAAACTTTCAATTATGTTGCACCCAACTTTAAAACTATCTTAAAATAAAGAAAGGTTAAATTTAATTCTCAGTAATTTTTTTTTCTCTAAACCAAGATTACATTCAATTCTGTTGCACCAAAACTTTAAACTCCAATTTAAAATGTTACCCAGTTCAAACTTTAAACTTGAGAAGGTGTAATTTTTAAATATCAAGTTCTTCATGGATGTTCAAAGAACAGACTCAACTTGACTCAGTTTTATAAGGCAAGATACCGGTTCAGTAAGGACACTGTTCTGGAGCTATGGATCTTGGATTTACTAAATGAAGATTAGTTTTTAAACATAAACAGAACTCCACTTAAATTTAAATCTGTATTTACTCATTTCAAACCATGTTTTGCTAAACTCTGATTAGAACTAACCATAAATTAAATGAATCTTTGTTGGTGCAACCCAGTCTAAATCATTTTCTTTCAGATTCTGTGATGATCTCAGTCATGTTGGGCCACCCTAGACTCACTCATGGGAATTGTATCATTAGAATTAGAAGTGTAGTATGTTGCTACTGATCAGAGTACAAGTGTGCATTGAACTGTTAGTTATTGCAGCAAAGTACTGTAAAAAAACTTTCTAAAAATAAAATTCCAGGTCATATTCTGATCATACTTTCATATCCAAAAATCTGGTCTGTGTAGGTTGGAGAGACCAGCGTAGTGAACGTGGACTGTTCCCGGGCCGGACCGGGCCAACTCAGCCTAGAGGCCATAGCAGACTCCTCCCAGACTGGATCTTCACTGGGGTCTGGTAAGACTAATAGATGTGTTTCCATAAATTGTCCATTTGAAGCGAACTATGTGTGTTTCCACACATAATTCGCTTCAAATGTTTAACGTCTCTGGAGTGAATAAACTAGGCTGTGTCATATGGTCAGGAGGTGGTGCTGTAGGCTATTTTACACATGGCTAAAAAAATAGCAGATTTCACAGATGAGACCAAGGAATAATTTGGTTTCCTCATCAGTCCACACAACCTGTTTTAGTGCTTTATGGGAATATTCAGGAAGACGCTGGGGATGAGTCAGCTGATGAGTCATGTGACTTCATTACTTAAGAACTTATTCAGAAAGTGTTTTCTCTGTGCATTAACTCTTTTTCAAAAAAGCAAAAGCCACCTCAAGAGAGCATGAAGTTTTTTGTAAAATTCCGAAAGTTTTTTCAAATTTTGCTGTTTCCATCAACATTTTCTAATGCGATATTTACAAAATGCGCATATAGTTTGCAATCAGCAGCAACCCTGATCTACAAGTCATTGTAGAGCATCACATCAAATTAAAGTTGCAGGAGCTAAAATCGTGCATTACAGCTTTAATCTTAGATTTGTAAAAACAGAGTAGAGGTTTCTACATGGCTGGATTTTAGAAGGACAAATGTCATTGTGGTCCATCTGATGTCCTTATGCAGGATTCAGTTTTCAGACCAAGACCAGCTGTTGAGTTTGTGGGTTTATTGATGGTGGACACACTTGGATCCTGGATTTAGAAACTTTAAATGAGTAAACATAGCCTACTTAACAAGCAGTCTTTGTCTGGGCTGCAGGCTGTCCACCCATTTAGAAATTAACAATTTTTCCATTGGCTGAACAAAAAACAAACAAAAAAATCCTGTTCCGAGACACCACTGTCTTAGACATGAACAGGACACCAGATCTGACAGAGGCAGCAGGAATTGATTAAAACAGTAGTGTAAGTATTATTTTGTTAAAAGCCTCCAGATGCCAAAGGTGCCCCTAAGCAGGCAGTTAGTTAATTTATGTCAGGGGCCACATCTACAACCATCGCTGGATTACTGTGATATGGAAGAAAACTTACAAACAGCAAGATTCTGTAGCTTCGAGGAGAGTGTTGCTTCCTGTTATTTTCAGCTAGATTAGTAAATGTTTATTCATGATGGATTTGAGACATTCACAGGAAGTGCAAGTCGCACCAAATTTAAAAGCATGTGTATCATGTGTCTGTGTTTAAATTTTGCTGAGCCTTTATCCTGTTTTAACGTAGCTGGTGTTTGCTGTTTCCATGGATGTACAGTCACTGATCACTGGATTACTATAAGACTGAAAAACAGCAAGATTCTCAGACAGCTTCTGCTGCATATATTTGTTGATTTTTAAAGGTACAATTTGTAAGTTTAAAATTCAAAGATTAACTATTATGAGGGGGGCAGCATTTGACCAAAAAGCTGTGGTGTTGATGTCCACTGCCACACTGCTGAAGCTGGTCAATATGTAGGCCGTCTGCTTTACCTTAGCAAAGACAGCTTCTACTGCTTCTTCAAGCTGTGATATCACTCTCTTTAAAGCCAACAGACTTTGACAATTTAATTTAACCTCACAGAACATGTAAACTAATAGTAAACTAATAAAAAACTAAAAGACTGATGAAACTGTGACCTGCAACTCCCATGTTCTGCAAGGTTAAATTTTTGTCAAAGAAGTCTGGGAGTTTGAAGAGAATGATATATCTCACATAGGTCAGTTTATAGCAATATATCAACACCATTTGGAATATTATAACAGACATGTCACATCTTGAAAAAGCTAAATGTCGCTGTGTGTTTTTGAACACCTTCAAACTGTAATTGCTTTCAGAAGATGAATGTCTATTCCTAAGGTCTCTCTGATGGTCGTGTTTCTAAAGACTGAACTACAAATTATGATTTTTCATTATTCTTGTGTTAGTATTACTATTTTTTTCTTGTAGATATTTCATGTTTTTATTTGAAATGTTTTATTTTGGGGATTTAACACTTTGCTGTCCATAATAAGAGTTAAATAAAATGTGACTAAAAAATAACAGAACATTGACTTTAAATTGACATCTCAGCACTTTGGTATAGGCTTGTAATTAGTCTTCACTTGACAGTAGTTTTTGTACTTGGTGCCTGAAGAAACTAATAAATACTAAACTAATGTTTAGCCAACATTTCTCTTGTATAAATATGCATATGAGTCTAAATTATCATGTTATACTAAGTGTGAAGCTGTTTGTTGCAGGTGAGAAAGCAAAGACAGAGGTGGTGGATAACAAAGACGGGACATACACGGTGACATACATCCCCCTGACCTCTGGTATGTACACTCTGCTGCTCAAGTATGGAGGAAAGACTGTAACGGGTTTCCCCGCCAAAGTCATGGTGGATCCTGCTGTCGACACGTCCAAAGTCAAAGCTTTTGGACCCGGAGTGGAGGGACAAGGTACAGCACTGTATGATTGGTTCTAAGACACAGTTATATATAAGCGGTTGGATATTTAGATATTTTTGCTTGGAGACACTTGAGTAATATTTCCATGGTTCCAGGATTATTACAGTTAATGAAAACTGAGAGTAAAACTAGCAGTGAAAAAATTATTTTGTTTACTGAAATAAAAATGAAAACAGTATTTTCAAAAACTAAATAAACAGCACAATGAACAATTCAACGTGAACTAAAACGAAACTAAAAATAGAACAGCAGGCAAAATGAGCTTTGTTTTTCACCTCCTTTTAATAAAATGTCTCAATGTGGGACCTTTAATGAACAATGGTTTTGTAATCTATATAAACCAGACAAAAAAACTAATTCAAACTAAACTGAAATCAAAAACCAAACTGAAAGACTCAATAAAAATAAAAAAACTAATGAACCATTTAAAACCATAAGGACTGTCTTGGTCATGTGACCCAGGTGAACACCTTACTGAATCTGTCCCCCTTCCTGCAGCCGTCTACAGAGAAGCCACCACAGCGTTCACAGTGGACGCCCGGCCGCTGACCCGACGAGGAGGAGACCACCTGACGGCGGCGGTCAGGAACCCATCCGGAGGGCTCACAGACTGCGTGGTCACCGACAACGCGGATGGAACGTACAGCATCGAATACACACCATACGAAAAGGGTAACACGCCTGCACGTTTGTGTGTTCACAGATGTACCAATCACAGAGCCACTTCCTGTTGTGATGCCACTGTCTTTGGTTGTCCTTCAGGTGTTCATAACGTCCAGGTTTTATACGATGACACTCCAATCCCTAAGAGTCCGTTCAGGGTTTCGGTGACGGAGGGATGTGACCCCTGCAGAGTGGTGGCCACCGGCCTTGGACTCCAACAGGCCCTCACCGACCAGCCCAACAACTTCAACATCATCACCAGGTGACACACAATGGGCCTCGTGCAGCGAGGCCCATTCTCTCTCTTAAATTTTCTCTGAAATTTCTGTTGAGAGAAGAAAGAAAAGAAGTCTTCTTAAACGGCCAAATCTGCTCTGGAGGGGTGTGGCCAATTGTTTGTTATTAGCTTAGGTAACGACCCTTAACACTATATAAGGGCAGTGCTGTGTGCATAGGAAGAGATAGGAAATGTCCATTACAAAGCATAACGCCAGTCGTTACAAAGACGCTGCTATCTTTCCATCTTCCAAATATGCACTGAAACCCAACCATTTTCTTTTATTTTAATTTACTGTGTATCCCTCATGACATTCCTAGCTCCATCTTCTAGATATAACAGTATTTTTTTCACTCATGAATGTAATAATACAATCATTACAATTACTCTAAATTTCCTCTAATGTAAAACTTTTTTTCCATCTAAAGAAATAATATGGGCGTACATAGTATGGGCGAAGGCCCTATTGTATCTGTAGGATTACATTAAATGTTTACGCTCAATTTCAAGTGTATAAGTATGCGCTAAAACTCAGGAAAATAGGCGAAGACATCAGAAGTGGTCAAAAATTTGATAATTTATAGCACAGGTGTCAAACTGCGGTGCTCGAGGGCCACAATCCTGCATGTTTTAGATGTTTCCCTCTTCCGACACACCTGATTCACATGATCAGGATCGTTCTCAGACTTGTGCAGAGCTTGATGATGAGCTGATCATTTGAATCAGGTGTGTTGGAAGAGGGAAACATCTAAAACATGCTGGGTTGTGGCC
>JAPQRN010001175.1:0-13390 GCA_037367275.1 Coranthus polyacanthus | reverse complement strand
GTTTCCTGGATCGGAATAAACAACATGTAAAGGCAAACACCGTATTTATTAAAAGGCTAACCTCGGGATGAGATTTCCCACAGCCCTTTTATTTACTCCATCCCTTTCAGAGATGATGGTTTATATAATATACATATGTTATTATATATGTTCTATTATGGAAAACTGTCTTCAAGTCCGTCGTCCATCTTGTTTTCTCTAGGTGAGTGTCATATGCTGCTGGTTGGTGACCCTGGCACAGGGAAGTCTCAGTTCTTGAAGTATGCAGCAAAGATTATGCCTCGCTCTGTGCTTACAGCTGGAATCGGTTCAACAAGCGCTGGTAGGCCCTATTCACTGTCTGCCTGCTGGTTACAATTCAGTCAGTCCCCTAACTTACTCGCTTATTTGGAAGTTTGTCATTATTAGTTTGATGCTTCTCCATGTGAAATAAATGTGCTTACATATCACTTTATATAATAGCTTATTAGTTCACACATGATGTAATTTATTACAGGACTGACGGTAGCAGCTGTAAAGGATGGAGGTGAATGGCATCTGGAGGCAGGAGCATTGGTCCTGTCAGATGGAGGTTTATGCTGCATTGATGAGTTCAACAGCATAAAGGAACATGATCGCATCAGCATTCATGAAGCTATGGAGCAGCAGTCCATTAGTGTGGCCAAAGCGGGGTACGACGGTCACGCATACAATGCCATGCTCAGAATTGTAATCTAGACAAAAGACACTACCATATATCTAGTTTTAACCCATTAAGACCTTAAGTGTCCTTTTAAAAGGACTTTCCAAAACCTAAGCATTTTCTGAAGACAGTCTGCTTAAACCTGGGGGCTTTCTGAAAAACATAACTGTCGTTCTCTGCCTCGAAAGCAGAAAGAAACTTGAAATAATACAAATCTGAGACCTTAAGCATTTGTCTTTTTATAGTAATTTGTAGTTCAATGTGTACCTTTTGTTGTGCAGCTACAGAACTGAGACAGAAACTGTATTACACGAGGAGGAAGCTCTACATCTAATCTGTTCAGAAATGCTGCTGAGTTCTCTGGACCCGTGCTCATCTCAG
Source organism: Coranthus polyacanthus (assembly GCA_037367275.1). Taxonomy (NCBI): domain Eukaryota; kingdom Metazoa; phylum Chordata; class Actinopteri; order Kurtiformes; family Apogonidae; genus Coranthus; species Coranthus polyacanthus. Next base: position 12,327 of record JAPQRN010001175.1, on the reverse strand, counting down.
ATAGGGACATCTGAGTTCTTGAAGTAATCATGTGCACATTGGGATGATGATGAAATGATATATTGTGCAGCCCTATGAAAAACTAAAAACAGTAGCTTCTATTTCTTAGAATCAGTGTGACATCCTAACATGTGATAAGCCATGTGCACACAGGCATTAATAACTGTGCACTGAAACTGCTGCTATCTGTCCACCCTTTATTGTATTGAATTGAATTTAATTTTATTTAGCCCAATATCACAAATCAAGGATTCGCCTCAAAGGGCTTTACAGTCTACACAAGATACAACACCCTCTGCCCTTAGACCCTCGGTTCTAATGAGGAAAAACTGCCCAAAATATGTATGTTAATGAAACTTGGTGTGTATGTACAGGCAAGAGTGCAAGATGTCTCACTTTAATCAGGTTTGCTCTGAGGCCCTGTTCAGGCCTGGCCTTAACATGCATTCTTGTTGAGCTGTGTACCTATTCACACAAAGCATTTATTTATATTTTTATATTAATAATTTATTTATCTATTATGGAACCAACAGTAGACATCTTTAAAATTTAAAGGGGATGTCATTTCTTTCTTTTCTGAACCCAAAAGCCACTCACTGCTTAATGTTAGTAACAATGTTACTTATTATATACAGGCTTCCTAAGAATTTTGGAAAAAACAATGTGTATTTAAATTTGAGGATGTACTTGTCAAATGATTTTTCCTTTATTTTATGACATAGTATCTGATCAATCTAAAGGAAATAATATCAAATGTCTGTAATAACAGTTCAGAAATATTAGAAATAAGTAGACTGAATGACTGCAGTATGCAATATGAGAGCTACTTAAATAATAATAATAAATAATAATCTTTACCATTTACCAATATCTCCCATTATTTAATATCAATAAAAATGAAGACACTGGCTAATGTTAGCTGGCTTCACACACAGCAAACCACAAAAACACATCTGTCTGACAAAAACACATCTGTCTGAAACCAATCTTACAGGTGTTTCCTATATGTGATGTAGATTATTTATTCAGCGTCCAATGATACACAACATTGAGTCATTTCTAAATCATGTTGAACTGGCTTTGTTTGCTAACAGCTGTATGCTAAGCTAGCCAATATTAGTTACCATCTTCCCTAATAGCAAGCAATGGATTTTATTGACCAAATTAATACTATATTGTGAAAGTAGCACATCCAGTCCTTTCTGTGTTCTACTCTCTGGTATTTCATAACTGTTACTGCTATTACAGAAATGGCCTATTATTTCATTTGGAGTATGTCTCTGATATCATTGAAAATGGCATAGAGGGGGGCAAAAGCTTCACAAATATAGTAACGGTAGCGTAACATTATTATAAAAATAAGCTGATCAGAGTAAAATAACAGTAGTGCTTAACGTTATTTTTAGAGTAGACCGAATTCTGTGACAACTCACACATAGTATTTTTATTTTAATGTATGATTAGGATGAACAGCATTTTTAACTTTCAGCATTTACCATATAACTTCCTTAATTCTCCCACCTCTTCACAGTATGGTGTGTAAGCTGAATACTCGAACCACCATCCTGGCAGCTACCAACCCTAAAGGCCAATATGATTCCAATGAGCCTCTGTCGGTGAATGTTGCTCTGGCCAGCCCTTTGCTAAGCCGTTTTGACCTGGTTCTAGTTCTGCTGGACACCAGAAATGCAGAGTGGGACCGGATCATCTCCTCCTTTATTCTGGAGGACAGAGGTGCTTTTAGTTTCAAAGTTAGCAGCTGCATTAGAGGCACTGGCCTGAAATTTACTATACAGTGGGAATGTGATTTGTTCTGTGCTTTCAAAACTGCTATTCCAAAAACAAAACAAAAGGGAGTACATCCTGAATACTCTTTGTTTTTTTGGGACTTGTGATATCAACACTGTCAATGATGGAGGAGAAACTCACTGAAAACCCAGTTATCTATGATCTAACACTGAAGGATAACATCCATTACGCTCTGGAAACTTAACTGTGTGAACAGAGGATTTTTACATGTCAGTCTGATATAGCCTTGGACTAAAACATATCTCTAATTCAATCACATGACCTACCTAGTGTTAACATAAGAAACTAAGTGAGTATTTCTATGTCTTTTCTCATCCTGACGTTCCACAGATTGTAGTCCATCTTTCTCCTTCTCCTTCTCCTTCTTCTTCTTCTTCTTCTGCTTCTTCTGCTTCTTCTTCTGCTTCTTCTTCTTCTTCTTCTGCTTCTTCTTCTTCTTCTTCTGCTTCTTCTTCTGCTTCTTCTTCTTCTGCTTCTTCTTCTTCTGCTTCTGCTTCTTCTGCTTCTTCTTCTGCTTCTTCTGCTTCTTCTGCTTCTTCTTCTGCTTCTTCTGCTTCTTCTTCTGCTCCTTCTGCTTCTTCTTCTGCTCCTTCTGCTGCTTCTTCTTCTTCTTCTGCTTCTTCTGTTCCTCCTCCTCCTCCTCCTCCTCCTCCTCTGTTTTGTGTCCCTATCTTCTTTCCATCCTTAATATTTAAATAAAAGATATATTCACAGAAAATAAAGTCGAGTGGAGTATTTGGATTTAAGTGAAAATAAATATACTTGACAGACTTTATTACAACTACATATTGTAAGCTATGTTTATTGTCATTCTTATTGCATTATTCTTTTCTTCTTCTCATCCATCGCTTTGCTGTCAGGTCTCCCCATCGAATCCTCCAGCATGTGGTCCATGGAGAAGATGAAAGCTTATTTCTGTGTGATCAAACGTTTTCAGCCACACCTGTCAGAGGATGCCAACAGCATCTTGACAAGTTACTACCAGCTGCAAAGACAGAGTAATGGCCGCAATGCTGCTCGCACCACCATCCGCATGCTGGAGAGTCTGAGCAGACTGGCTGAAGGTGAGACTGAAACCTCTACTTCATAGGTTGGCCATTTTGAAATTCGTTTTAAACATTAGTATACGTATATATATACATACTAACAAAGTTAGTTGATCACAGGTTGACCTCAGTCATCATGATTCATGGGTTTTTCATTACATTACTACAAATTAGATTATTTAATCTGTTAGTGCAATGCATCAACACAAATTTGAAAAAATTCCCGGGGCCACATTAGTTCATTACTGTACTGAATTTTCCAAATGCCCTCCAAAGTGTCTAAATCTGAAAGTAAGAAATAAAGGAAAAGACCTTCTCCTGGTCTGTATAAACATGATAATTCTGCTTCTTATCCACTCCAGTTGGCATTGTTGTTTAATACCAAAAATGAAGCCTACACCACACCACAGCCTGATCCTGCTAATACTGTAGCCACATTAGTTTATTTGTGCACCATGTAGTAAGCTCAGCTTCACTGACATAAGTCCAGGTAACTAGTAGCTGATGCCATGAGACAGAAATACACTGAGGATTGTAATTCATATACTGACACTGACAGGTTTGAAATCAGAGGGAATATGAGGGATAGGAAATTAATTATGCAATAATAAGGCCATCAACCTGACCCCCCCCCCCTTCTATGAAAGTAAATGAGTTGTGTTTTAAATGTGTCAGCACATGCCAGGCTCATGTACAGAGAGACTGTGACCATAGAGGATGCTGTCGTGGCTGTCTCTGTTATGGAATGCTCCATGCAGGTAAGGAAAAAGAAAATACTGCTCATCAGTGATTTTCTTTTATTTATTTGTTTTTAGATGTGAAATTGCTTTCAAATGTGAAACTATTTCAATGTTAATTATGTATTTTGTCCAAAATGGAGAGTTTTAAATTAGGCAGGTGTTTGGACAATAGACAGAATGGACTTGAGTCATTAACATGATGCCTAAAGTTACTACCTGAGTCCAATTTTTCAGTTCAAGAAAAGATTTTCATGCATAACAATATTCTGCATAGTATATTCCCATACATGTATTCACTTTTAAGTTTTCTAAAACCATTAGTTATTTGAAAATTTTCTGTTTAAATTTAAAGTGTCAAAATTTCATGTTGTGTGACCATCTGGCCACGACTGCTGTTGGTAAATCACTCAAATCACTCTAAATCTATTCAACTTTATTTTATTTTCATTTTTTTTCTCTGTCAACTACGTTTAAGAAGTTGACTGTGACCATATAGCATAGAAATATGAGATTATATTTACATATACTCAAAATAAAGACTTTTTTCACATTACCATATTAACATTAAGCATGTTAAGAAAATTAATACATGGTCGCACCACATGATATTAAGGCAATTCATCTAGATGAATCACTCAATTTAAAACATTATTATGGACTTATGTTTACACAACATTCTTAATATTTGAACAATTGCTATAGATACTAGTTTGTTTGTTTTTTTTTAAAGTGGCCTTTTGAAAATCCTTATATAGTACATCATTGAGCTACAAAATTGAGAAAGTTACTTATGTACCAATGACCACTTAGGATCTTTTGGTATATTATATTGTTGTCCACTATAACACTGCAGCTCACTGCTCTCTTGTCTTAGGGTGGTGCTCTTCTTGGAAATGTAAATGCATTACTCACCTCGTTTCCTACTGACCCTGATCAACAGTATCAAACTCAGTGTCAGATACTGTTGGAAGGACTGAACCTGCCCCTGCTCCTTAAGAAGGAGATGGACAGACTGGCCAAGTGAGTCACTGACCTCAAATTAATATTTACTTAAATTAATTCATTAACAATAATGTGCACATATTCTCTGCTCTCATACACTGGACCTATTATCATTTTTAACTGAACAATGAAAAGAAAAACAGATCTGCTAGGCTGAAGAGATAAAGCATTTATTTTGTGACATCAGTGTTCACCATTACATTCACACTGTGCTGCTAACCTGACTCTCTAGCAGTAGTACAACTGCCTCTCTGGGCATCAGTTCATTTTTCACTTGCTATAATTTCTCCCAGGAGTAGAGCCAAAGGGAAACAATAATAATAATCTATAATAATGCTATAGCCTTTACTCTTAGATCAGCAGTGAGGAAAGTCACCCTGTCAACTCAAGCACATTATTATTAGTTTATGACAGAAAGCAGTGGCAAGATTTTGTTTTTCGAGCCTGGGAATTACCTTAATCCTGAATGCACTTCAGTGTGGGTTTGTCCTATGTCTAATCTAGTTTTAAATATACAGGACTGCTCATGTGTTAATGACTCTTTTAGGGATAGTGTCATCATTTTTAAGTCTATCGTACAACAGACAGATGCCCATATGAATGTTAAGCAGGTTTTGTTGTAGTTATTCCTCCTATTTCTAAATCCCAAGCCATTATTCCTTGATATTACATCATTAACTTTGTATTAACCCTTCAAAGTACAAACCCCAATTTCCAGAAAAGTTTTCTAAAATCTGTGATTTGTTCATTTGTTTGAACATTTAACTCACAAACGTACAAAGAAAAGATTTTCATTGTTTTCACTCACCAACCTAATAGCATTTTTGTAAATATGAACAAATTTACATTTTGATGCCTGCAACACACTCAAAACAAAGTTGGGACAGAGACACATTTACTATTGTGTTACATCACCTTTCCTTTTTATTACACTTTTAATCATTTGAGAGCTGAGCACACTGAAATTTTGCACTGGAATTTTTGTTGATTCTTGCAGTTTACAAGACTTGAGCTGCTCAACAGTCCTTGGTGGCCGTTGTCTGATTCTCTTCATGATGTCCATACATTGCTATACTCTTAATTGTCTATAAAATATAATTTAATCTAAACATGTGCTAAAGAATCAGTGGACCCAAAAATGATATTGTTGTGAGAAATCATTGATAGGTTATTTGTGAAAATACACATTTGCTTGTCCATACAAGGACTGCAGACAGGCCAGTCAAGCACAAGCACGCACGCACGCACGCACGCACGCACGCACGCACGCACGCACGCACGCACGCACTCTGTGACTATGAAGCCAAGCTGTTGGAACTGGTGCAGAATGAGGTCTGGCATCATGGCATCACCCTGATTAAATAACCATAGACTTCAGGGAAAAGATGGAAAAGATGTGGACTTGAGGGCAGCATGTGTCTCTGTAAAATTCCAATCTATGTCTTCACATTAATGATACCTTCACACATATGCAGGTCAGACATGTGGACACTGATGCAGTCCCAGACCATCACAGATGCTGTTTTTGCACTTTTCACTGATAACAGTCTGAAACGTGGACCCGTGTGACCAGAGCACGTCTTTCAGTCCATCTGAGATGAGCTCGGGTCCAGAGAACTCAGCACCACTTCTGCACAGATGATAAAGTTCGTTCTCCTAGTGTAGTACAGTTTCAGGTTGTATTTCTGGATGAAGCGGTGGACTGTGTTAAGTGACAATGGTTGTCCAAAGTCCTTCAAAGCCCATGTGGCTATATTCACATTTTCTGATACAATACTGCGTGAGGGCTCAAAGGTCACACACATCAAACAGTGATTTCTGCCCTTGGCCCTTGCACACTGGTGAAAGTGTCAATTCTTTGCAATTTGGTGTCAAGAAATATCCTTCTTGAACTCACTGACAATTCTCTGATTTAGTGTGGCACAAAGTGTTGAGCCATGACCCATCCTTACATAGACTAAGTCTTTGGTGGAGTATACTATACAGTGTTATTTGTATAGTCTATAAACATTTGAGTCTTCAAAATAGACCTTTTGTGTAGATGTGATGAGTTTTTGATGTGTGTTTGTGTGTCATTAACATTAATTACCTTGGGTTTATTATACATACTTTGTCAGCAGAGACATAAATAATTTATAACTGTGAAAGTGAAAACCATGAAGGTTTCAGTTGAATCTGGTTCCAGTTATTTTAAAATGTTGCTAATCTTGACAAATGAGTTAAACTGTTTTTTCTTTTCTTTTTTAAGGCTAAAGAGTAAAACATTGGAAGACAACCAACCAACTGATAATCGCCAACCACAGCCCAGTGACACAAAGTTTATCAACACAACATCCTGCCATGATCTCACCAGTAACTGCGGGGATAGCTTAGACTGGTTCAACTCCATCAGTCGTTCGCCATCATCTCCAATTATTTCATCAACTCAACAAAATGTCCATAAAAATTCAAAATGCAGTTTGAAAGAAATGTCTCTAGGAACAAAACAGCCTCACTGTCAAAATGAGAAAGATATTCTAAGCTCAACAAATAATGATGCACATGAAATGAAAGAAAACCCCTGTGTGAGCTCTGGGGAGATAAAGCAATCGGAGAAAGACAGAGAACATATGCAGTCGACTGGATGCGTACTTCAAAAAGTCTGTAAGAGTCTACGAGACAGACGAGTCAGGGAGCTTAGGCTGGATCATCAGCAGTGTGACAAACATGAGGCAACAGAACACAGAGAAAGGGTGGTGTTAGTAGAGCATGCAAGTAAAAATGGGATTAATGCTTTAGATAAAACTTCATATCCAATCACAAGCAACACACTGGCCTCTGATAAGAAGTGCCTTTCAAAGAATCTGCTTCAGGATAATCTGTCTTCTGGCAAAGATAGCAGATTTGAGTGGGAAGACTGGAGGGACCAGACTGGGACTAAAAATAGTACTGTGCTAAGTGAAAAGAAGGCAGCTGAAACCAAAATAGGTGATGACTTCCAAGAAAAGTTGTCAGATTTTAGGTTTAAACCAAGAAAAATGACACACAACCAGGATTTTGACAGCAGTTCAGGTGTCGTTGGCGAGTGTGAACCAGGCAGTGAAGAGCTCTTCACCATCAACAGCATGCAGGGGAGAATAAGTCAACAGTACACTGATAGTCTTGTCAACCTTGCTGCTCCATACACACTAAAAGATAACAAAGCAAAAAGACAGAGGAAGTGCCGAGATCCTGGGGCAAGTGAAAGCAAGAAAAAACATTTGACCTCTGTCAGTGAGGTGGGACTGAGAAGTTTTGAAGACAGTTCATTGTTTAAATCAGAGCAGCTGCATGAGGGTATTTTTTTCTGCGAAAAGGAAGGATCAGCTCAAGGAAGAACATCAGTTCAAACAAATAGGACTGATAGTAAAAATGTTGGTCAACAAGAGAAAGCCATAGTCAAAACTGGTGACGTTACGAAGGTGGATGGCTTTTCTTCCACTCAGCATTTAAAACCAAGTACTTCTAACACTGATCCAGTACCGTCCACATCAGGTAAAGTCACACCCACTGTGGCTTCCTCAACCGTGGCTAAGCTTTCAAGATTCTCTTTCACCTTCACAACTGAACCCACAATCACAAGACTAGAAGAAAGGGAGAAAACTTCATTCTGCAGTTCAAATGGAACAGAAAACAGTGCTGAGAGTCTTCATTCTAGTTGTAAAGATGAGAAAACTATGAACTCCCCCACACACAATCTCTTTGGAAAGAAGATCAAAACTGCAGGCACAATGCCAACAGAGCCCACTTATTCTGCAGATCATTGTAACAGAAGAATGGGGAATGACTGTCATGGCGAGCATCAAAGCACTGTTAATATAAAGAAGAGAAAGTGTTTTGAGCTAGCTCCTCCACCACAGACTGTAGCTGCTTCCACAGTGTCTCTGTTTGGCTCTGCTGAGTTTGATGATGTTCTTGACATTGACTGGGACCAAGAGGTTTCAAAGAAAGCCTGAAGAAGCTGTCATATTATAATCACCTCAGTAGAATAAATGTGTGTCTTGTAAGAACCCACCTGGTGGCATTATGACAAACAATGTGTATTTTTCGGAAATAACGTATCTGTGATTTCTCACAATAACATTTTTGGGTCCACTAATTCTTTAACATATGTTTAGATTAAATTATACTTTATAGACAATAACAAGTATTGCAATGTTTATCTTAGCTTAAATTAATTAAGTTTTTACATGACTGGATAATGCATACAACTGGACCTTTGGATTGATTTCAGTCAAACAGCCTCACAATGCAATGTTGTTTTGGACCAGATTGGTCTAATCTTTTATTCTGAAAAGACATTAAACACACTACCAAACATTTTGCCATTGATTCAAGTGACCGGTTATCTGTCTCAGTCAACTTTCAAGTAGACAGTTTTTTTTTTTAATTTTACAGAGAAGGTTTCCTATTTTTCAGTGGCAGTTGACAGTTTTCTGTTTCTCAAATCACATTAAAAGTCTAACTTTTGGCCAGCAATTGCATGTGTTAGTGAGTGAAGTGTCAAGGGCCTCTTTGAATTTAACAAAACAGTTTTGTTGACTCCTTAAGCAATTTATATAAAAAAAGAACTACTATATATAATATCAATCTGTCCCTAATCTAAATATTTTCCTTTGCCAAAATTCAACTGAAATTGTGATTCATGTTGAAAATACACATTGTTCAAATAATTCAGTTCTCTAAGCAAAACATTAAAAAAACTCACATCAAAAAAACAAATTAACTACATCAGTAAATGGCATGAACTGTTCATGTTGGGCACAGCCCAAGTGGTACTGGGGACATTAACAATGGCTCTGTTCCATTTAGCTGCATCGGGAGGCCTTACAGTGAAGAAGCATGCACAGTTCCAAGGTCATAAACTGATTAACCTTTTTTTTCTTTTTTCTTTTTTTTTATTAATATTTTTGACAGTACAACATATGCCATCATCACACATAACATCGTCACCTGTCCGGTTTTCAAATGGAAACATGTACATAAGACGAACACTAACAAAAACCAACAAACAATAAAAAAAAAAGCAAAAAAAAAAGCTTGTGCCTTACAGTTAAGCTCTATATCTGTCCTCTCATTCTACCACTCAATCAGTATACTGGATTAGATCAGACCAGACCCGGCGCCTTACATTTATATAGACATCCCCTCTATTAATGTCAGAACGGAGCCCCAGACTTAATTGAAAATATCCTCTCTCCCCATAACTCTGTATGTGACTCGCTCAAAAGTAGCCATTCTTGTCATCAGTTCAATCCATTCCTTGAAACAGCATGATTACATGACTTCCAATGTCAGAATTATTCTACATCCTGTAGTAGTAGCTAAACGTAGCCACAGAGTATTATTGTCTGGCAGCAGACCAATAATACACAGAGCTAGAGTCTTGGACAGTTGTATTCGGAACAGATCATTTAAGAGGGTAACAACCCCTTCCCACAGATGTAAATTTTTTTCACAAGAGTATAACATGTGTACCAGAGTACCCACTTCCTTCTCGCACCTCCAGCATTTATCACTATCCCTAAGTTTTAGTTTGGCGATTTTACTAGGTGTCCAGTGGTTTCTATTTAACAATTTGTACTGAATAAGCTGTGACCGTGCTTCACGAGAACAGTTATGCCAGGATGCCACCAACTTCATCCATCTATCTGCTGAAATCTGTTTGTCCACGTCCTAATCCCAGCACAGCTTCTCCCTGCAGATGGGGGGATGTGCCTCCCTGAAAAGTTCATAAAATTTAGAAGCTCCATATTTTTTATGTCTAATTACAAGGACTAACTCTTGAATCCTGGTCATGGGGTCAGGGTTCTTCCCCCGGGTAGTTTTAATGCAGTGCCCAATTTGTATGAATTTCCAAAACTCCTCTTGCCTAAGGTTATATTTTTGCTTGATTTCATCAAATGACCTCAATCCATTTTCGCTAAGCAAATCACAAAGCAAGTTTATTCCAGCTTTAGCCCATTTTCTCCAGGTTTTTTGCCAATTCATTTTTTTTTTATACCAAATAGAAGATTTAGGAGTGAGGTATTGGCTAGATTTTATAAGTTGGTGAGCACCCATCCATGTTTCTTGCACAAAAGTCAGTTCTGGGTCCTGAAAGGGTACGGGTCTTCCCAGTAAGAAAAGCCTCAAGGGAGGTTGGAGCCACCAGTTCCTCTTCTATTTTAACCCAGGAAGGCAACTGCTCCTGCGAATTATTTATTTTAATTAACTGGGAGAGTGAAAAGGCATATTGATACCACTGTATTTTGGACAATGATAAGCCGCCATTTTCTTTGGCCGCATATAATTTTGAACAGCTAAATGTTGGTCTTTTGCCAAACCATATATAATTCTCTATGACAGTATTTTATAGTTTCAAAAGGCCAGGAGGAAAATTTAATGGTAGCATGTACAGAATATATTGGATTTTAGGGGAGATGATCATCTTAACCAAATTAACCCTAAAGAGATATATTCAATTTAGCCCAGTTTTGTAAGAGAGGTTGAATAGCTTGAATAACTGGAGAAATATTAGACTGCATTATTTTGTCCAATCCTGGTGTCAGTTTGATCCCCAGATAGGTCAGGCCCGCTGGCATCCACTTGCCATGATTCCCTTATGGCCGGGGGGCATATTTTAGAGATAGGCATGGCCTCTGACTTAGTCCAATTAATTGTGTAGCCAGAGATTTCTGAAAATTATATTCCAAGATACTATTTTAGAGATAGTCATCTGGGAGTGTTTTATTATATTATTCTAAATATGCAGCAACGCCACACCCCTCCTGTCCAATCCACATTGAGTTATAAATATTTCTTGTTAAAAATCATTGGTCAAAATAAACACACTTTTAAGACAGTGTAGGCACAATAAAACAGACAAAAAAGAAAAGAACAGCACAAACAGCTGGAACTGTTGGGATAACCAGTAACCCATAAAACATAACTTCTGCGGGTCAGCAGTACTCAAGGTTCCCATTTATGGCTTCCCTCTAGTTTGCCTGTCCCCAACCCTCCCTCATTTGAAAGACACATTATTATAGTCGTTGAATTAATATTAATACTTAATACTTAGCACTTCGTGAAACTTAGATCACTCTTACTGAAATCAAAATGTGGGAAAACTATAAGTGTATGTCCGCAATAAAACCACCCCTATAGCATACCATACATACATAAACTGATTAACCTAAATGGAATGCAGCCATTTATAATGATGGCAATCACACCTGTGAGTTTTCTGCCTTAAGTCCAAATGTTTGCTGTGAAAAAAACACCAGATATCTCAACTAACACACCCTGTCTTTCAGGGAATCCTATACTGTATTAGCTATTCCAGCTTGAGTACTGTCTGAATATGTATAGAATCACAATATCTTGCATGCTGTACAAATTTGTCATTTAAATACATCATACAGAATATACTGAGATTTGGAATTTAACATTAGCCTGAGCAGAGTGAAGGGCGGGTTAAATTAATGTCTGGGATCATGTGGCTATTATAAGTGCAATGCAAAATGAAGTTCCTCATCTACCCTGTAAGTTCACTTTTTGGGAAGTCTGAGAAAAATTCTTTAGCCATCTACAAAGGAAGAGAGTGGGTTTTCTGGTTAGTATACCATACTTGTCAGTACTGTATACAGTATATATATATATATATATATATATATATATATATATTTATACAGTCTTGGAAAAAATTATTAGACCACTCTACATTTCAGACC
>JAPQRN010001172.1:0-13424 GCA_037367275.1 Coranthus polyacanthus | reverse complement strand
ACACACACACACACACACACACACACACACACACACACACACACACACACACACACACACACACACACACACAGGCACACATGAGTGAAAACAATATCCTGCATCGCCTGGCAGGCAGGGTCATTATTTTCAGTGAGGCAGTACATGTTGAACCTTACTATTAGTGGTAATGATGGCAGCAGAGTTAAAAAAATCCATCTTTTTTAAATTCTGCACCCATTTAATTTATTTTCTTTTTTATTGTGTGTTCCAGTTCAGTGGTGCCAAACACAGTTTGCGTCTAACTTTTCAAACAAAGGCTAACTTTCCCTTCTCAGCTTGTTTAAGTTCAATTACTGGGCTCAGCTGCGATAAGCTCCAGCCCCTGCAGATCCAGCCCCTGCAGATCCAGCCCCTGCAGATCCTGTATAGCTGCCTTAGGGTTGGGACCCAAAATGGGTTGCAGACCTGCTATTATTGGGTCGCCAGTTAGAGAAAAACACATGATAATGCTGTGATATGTGTGTTGCAACGTGAACAGACATGAATGTTTTACATACAGATTTTTAACTTCAACGTCACACATCTGATCATTTTCACCTCCTAAAAGCTTCCTGCGTGCACAAATGTCTAAAAGTATTTGTGATCGGCTGATATGCAAAGATCAAGCTGCGTTGTGTGCAGAGTTCTGAGACTCTTTTCATGTTCAAATGCATACAAACGCATGCTGCGTTCAAGTGTGCTGGCTAGCTAACATTTTTTGTCAGTGTCACAAGTAACTGCTCTCACGACTGATGTTCCAGTGTTTCATCCCATACCGAGTGCGTCCAACATTTCACGGTGGAAGAGTCAGCAAAAAATGATGATGTGTTTTTGTAAATGTGGGTCCCAGGGAGACACCAAAATTCACTTTTGGGTCTCCAGCCAGAAAAAAATTGGGAAACCCTGCTGTGAAGGATTCAAATGATGAGCAAAATGAATGCATAGGAGTATACATTTCCTGCATTTCATCATAGAAAACAAAGATTAGATAAGAAATGACATGACATATACATGGCATTGAGTTTATAGCAGGTTTTCACTTCAGTCATTGTGCAACCTATTTCCTGGAACCTTTTGCTCTGAAACATCAAAGTTAAGCACAAATGTTGGTTGTTAGAAAGTGATACATATATCCAGAACCTTGTGACATTAAGCTTGTTCTTCCTACTTTCCATCTATCTGTTTCTTTTCCCTAATGTCTCTCCTTTCTATGTACCTTTTCATGAAAATATTTATACTCTCCCTATATATCGTCTGGGTTGCTGACTTGAAGACTTTGAGGTTTCTTTGCTTTTGACTCAGGTTTTTCTTTTATTTCCTCCAGCTCAAGTGACAAACTATGTGCTGCAAGTTGAGTAATGTTCACTTAGAAAAGCTACTTTTTAGGGCTGGTCTTGAGAATGGGCTCAAAACCACTTTTTGAAGGTCTCGGAATCAATCGTGTCATCTGTGGAGATATCACAAAATTCCAACATTATTACTGTGATTTGATGTAAAACGTCCTGCTTCAAATGCAACCAATAATTTGACTCAATTTGAATTTTTTTGGAGACGTGGACGTTTAATCACCTTAACGATGATTCCTGTTTCAGTAGTTGGGTGAGAAATTAATTGGTTTGGCCACATCATACCAAATCAATCATATCATACATATAGAATGTTGCAAAATACGGCACAAGCTTGGACACAAAGACGAAATGAAACGATTTTGAGGGCCAAAGGTCAAAAGCCAAGCTCGCTGTAAGATCATGTCTGTCCATTGTTATGAACACAATATCTCAGGAACGCCTTGAGGGAATTTCTTCAAATTTGGTACAAGCGTTTGCTTGGACTCAAAGTGGAATTGATTACATTTCGGTGGCCAAAGGACAAATGTCAAGGTTGTTGTGACCACACAAAACACATTGAGAGACCTGCTTTAACAGATTACGATTCAAGGATGGTGGTGACTGAAGTTATGGTTCTTGTTCTGCAATCCCTTTGTTATAGATTGATTGGTTGGATTTTTAAAGGCTGATGTAATATTGATAGCTTCTAACAGGAAAAACCCGATAGCTGATATCACCGCCCCCTGACCCGACCCTACACCCTATTATTTTCCTCTCAGAATCAGTAATTCCAGCTGAGAAGCCTGATATAAGCCATTGACCACTATTGGAGCCGAGTTCTACTGATACCAGTAGTTTAAGTAATGTCCTATCGGTGCTGATTAATTGTCCAAACAGATCCTCCGTTACCTTCACACAAGCCGTCATCCCCGTCATTCCTCTGTTCAGTTTTAATCTGTTGTGTTCAAAGACCTGATGCTTCATCTTCTGTACCAGAGTCCTCTTTAAAAGTATTAGTGTTGCCTGCATCAGTTCAATTATTGCTTTCATTTTTGCAAACACGATTCGCGTCCAGCAATAATTCTCTGGTGCCTCTTAATCATTTTAAAAGCCTGAATCAAATTTCGCTCCTGGCTTTTTAATAACAACACGATAATATTAACCCAGGTTTTCCAATTAGTTTCAAATCATTAACCTTTCTGTCCCCTTCCTTTAAATCTCCTCTTACTTCAGTTATTTCTCTACTTCGGCAGCGACCTGTTCATAAAACTGCAGAGGAAAAAAAACGTCTGGAAAATGAAGGGGTCACTCCCTTCATCTCCCTCCCTGCTTGAAATAAATATTCTTCTATTCGATGCATCTGATTAAATTATTCATCCTGCTGTGCCTCGAGGGGGTTGATGCAGTCAGATGTCTGCACAGGCAATCGATGGGTAATGAAGCCGCGGCTGAATTTGAACTGAGGCTTTAACATAGCAACGCAGTGGGTAGCATGATGTTCCCTGTTGAGCCAGACCACAGAAATAGGATTTCCTTCTGTTATCATGTCATTATCACCTAAAGATAAATGATATATTGTGTCAGAAGAATCTCTCTCTCTCTCGTCTCTCTGAGTCATTTCGTTCACACTCCTCTTCAGCTCCTGGGCAGAAAGCTGCTTCTGAACAGGTAATGGATGTTAAGACATGGATGAAAAATGGTGATATCTTCTTTATGCATCAAGTGTAACACAATTTGTAATCCCTCCCTGAGACATATGTTATCGCTGCAAGATAACGCAAGATGCCATGTCAAGTTTCACTATTTAATACATCAAATAGGGTCATAAAAGTAGTTTCGTTGTTCAGCACATGAAAATGATGCAATAGGGCCGATTGAAGGCAGAGGAGAGTGGTAATATTCAGAGAAAAAACACCTTCTCTGATATTAAAGTCTTTTATTAGTCTTTTACTATTAACGAAAAGAAAAGAATAAAGAGTAAAAAAGTCAACATGAAAAGAAGAATCCCTTCAATCCAATGATTTATCTCAGACAGTTGGTTTTTTTTAATTTGTGATTTTTTTTCACTTTAATCTCTGAGAATTTCTGGTGTTTTCCCACAAATATATGAAGTTTTGAAGAACATTTTGATTGTACAGAATCTGATCAAATGTATCATGATAAAAAAGTATGTTTTGTTGTAGAATCAACTTGTAAAATCAAAACAAACAAACAAACAAACAAACAAACAAAAAAAAACACTTATGATGTAATACTTATACATTAATATAATCTGTTTGTCTTTGAGGTCCTCAAAGACAATATCAGAAAAATCAATTACAATCAAATTTGTTGCATTTACTTACTGACTTTTCTCTGAGAGTGAATGAAACATTAGCCAAACCCAGCAGTTAACTCAGTTTTCAAACATGCTGTGGAAGCTACTGTCATAACTTTAACGTGATGCACAAATAGGGCTTAAAAGCCTATGGGTCTAGATAGTGACAACCCCTAGTTTAATTCTGATCATAAAAAGACAAATGATACGATAAAAAAATTACCAAAATTAACATCTACGCTCCAATTACTTCCTGCTTGGCTCAGATTCCTGCAGGCACACATTCAATATCTGCCAGCAGACCTCTCTGAGCACATTATGAAATTAATAAACTGTGCATAGGAGCTAACTCACGTTCCCATTTCAGTAAATCACATAAAGTGATTTCTTGGCAGTCTTCTGTTGAGGACTGTATTAGATCATTAAGGTTTCAGGGTGCCTGCTGCTGTCATTTTTCACAGGCAGTGATGATCGTTTCCTGCCAGATTTAAATTGTTATAACTGAGTGTCATGTGTGTCGTGTATTCGAGGGCCCTTCATCATTTAGCAAATTTTTTTAAAATACAGTTTTTAGTACCGAGATAACTTAATGGTGCCCTGTAACATTCACATGTGCTTGTGTGCTTATGTGAAGTTTGCGTAGGAGTCTGTTTTGTGCTGCCGTTCATTGATGATAGCGGACTGCGTTTCTAAGCTAATGGTATAGTGTCATACTCCGTTTCCTCAGGAGGACCCGAGGAGAGGCACGGAGGCACGTAGAAATGAGAGTAAGGATTATACAAGAAAAAAATGACCAGTCCTCTATGAAAAAAAACACTGGATACTGATGATATATCAAGGTTGTAAGCAACCGTGGTTAGCGTAGAAATGGAGTTAGCTAATGTCAACAATGTGGTTTACAGCACAAAACAGGCTGCAACACAAACTCTACGTAAACTCATAAGCACATGAAAACCTAGGTAATGAAGCTGCAATTTAACCCTGTTATCCTTTTAAATTGATTTGAACTACTATATTAGCAAAACCTTGCTACTGTGCTATGATTTATCCTAGCTTCTAGCTTTGGACTTGTGTAGATTAGCTACTGATTGGCTGATGGTTTGTGCTTTTAATGGCCTTGGCTGCTGCTCACTATTTGGTGATAGTTTTGAATCTTTTGTTTTAAATCATATAACCTCTGAGCTGATTATAGCTGTTGTTGTCTGAAAACTACCAAACTTAAACACATTAACAAATGGGCACAGTTACTACTGCAACTTATTAGCTTATAAATGAGTTAGCTAGCGTCAACAAACGGCCGACTAACAGCACAACACAGACTCCAATGCAAACTGCACGCAAACACACAAGCATTAGCGAATCTTTCATATTTAAATCCATATTTCATATTTAAAGGAGCTGTAATTTTATCCTGTTATGTTTCTTTTTGTTTGGTTTTAATGAAACTAAAAATATTAGCAGTTAGCAATTAGCAATAATAGTTTTTGCTTTTAATGGTCGTGGCTGCTCATTATTTGGTGATAGTTTTGAATCTCTTTTTTTAATTTTAAATCCTAAAAACTCTGAGCTGACAACAGCCTTTGTTGTCTTCAAACTAACAAACTTAAACTGCTAATAAGGAGCAAGGTCTCTTATATAGGATAGTTGTTAGCAAATGCTATAACATGGTACAATCTACCTCTGTGGGTTAAGTCTGTATTTACACTACCTGACACTTAAATCAAAATGGAACTAATCCATTTAGTTCCAGGCTTCAGAGGCTAAGTATTCAGTATGAGCTGCAGTGTGACAAGGGAGTTGACTAATAGATGCTAATGAGTTAACATTTCCATAGCCTTTGTGATCTACACAGTAGCATATCTAAACTGTCACCTTTAAAGCATGGGCAATTACCAAATCTCTTAGAATTTCATGCTTATAACCCTAGTCCTCGACATAGAAATCAGTCTGCAGCCTGTTTTAAAGGATGTCGGCCACTGAGACGGTGGGTGAAGGTACACTGGAAATATAAAAGCGATTAATACATGTAAACTTCTTCACATGTTATACATTAAACCTTTAAGCTTAAAAAGCAAATAAAGTAAATACATAGTTTAAATGACAGAGCAGACATACAATGTAATATGATAAGTGTGTACACCTGTGTATTTGCTGGCCTGGATGTATCTGTTTCTCTTTGTACTCACTGTGTCCATTTATCGACTGTGTGTAAATGAGTGTAAATGTATATGTGTGTGTGTGTGTGTGTGTGTGTGTGTCGTTGTGTCGACTGCCCCGCAGCAGAGAGTGCTTCTCTAAATATAGCTCCAGCTCAGAGCTCACAGAGGAAGACCCTGCAACAACCAATACTCTCACACACATGCATCCCTATAGACACACACCCACTCACAGACTTAATCTGCAAGAATATAATACATGCATAGAAGATGTACGCATTTTTAGGTTGTTTTCACGCAGATGGGTCATGGCTCTACATTGTCTTTTATGCTACAATCCCAAATAAGCAAAAGTTGGGACGATATCGAAAATGCAATTGAGAAAAGAAAGCGATGATATTAAAATGTACAACACATTCAAGAAAATGTTGGGAGAGCAGCAACAGAGGGCTAATAATGATTTCAAATAATGAAATAACAATGTGATTTGAACACCAGCAAAACACCATCCAGGAAAGGTCTAGTCCTTCAGGGGCAAAGATGGACCCAGGATCACCATTTTGACAACAAACAACAGATCTCTGATCCCTAAGACGACACCGCATCAAGAACCGTATTTCGTCTAGAGCTGATAGAACCACATGGATCAGGATTACTGTGACAAACCTTTGTCAGTCTCTGCAATACGGAGTTACACCCACAAATGCCAGTTCAAACTTTACTGAGC
This sequence comes from Coranthus polyacanthus, assembly GCA_037367275.1. Classification (NCBI taxonomy): domain Eukaryota; kingdom Metazoa; phylum Chordata; class Actinopteri; order Kurtiformes; family Apogonidae; genus Coranthus; species Coranthus polyacanthus. Next base: position 6,875 of record JAPQRN010001172.1, on the reverse strand, counting down.
CTGAAGGAAAACTTATGTTAACTGTGTCCAGAAGTGTCTGAGGAACAAGAGGACTGGCCTGATGCAGTCCACACTTCTCCCCAACAGAGAATGCGTGGAGTGTCTTGAAACACAAAATTTGACAATGAAGACTCCATACAGTGTTGCATCTTAAGACTTGTTTGCAGGAAGAATGGGACAAAATTTCACCTGAAACACTTCATCGCTTGACGTCTTCAGTCCCTCAACGTCTTTTAAGTGTTGTGAAAAGAATGAAAAGAAATCAAAAGTGTTGTAGTTGTATGACGATTAATCATCAACTGAGATCTCAACATCGTGACAGCCTTGGACTGTACATATAGAAAAAATATGGACAAATAAAACACTTTTTTTAAGAATGCTGCTGCCTTAAAGTACCATGTTGTTACCATCTAATCTTAGCAATTTCTAATGCGCGCTTATCACTCGACTGACGCAGCAGAGGCCTTGTGAACAAATGAACCAAATCAAATGTATGACATATTTTAGATGAATGCCAAATAACACATGCACAATATAGTATAACTTTTGGAGCAGGCCTACAGCCTTAACAGTTAGCTAACACTGAAAGTAACTTTTTTCCTGACTATTAACTTTCACGCGGTGTACCACTGCCAACAATCTAATGGTCCATAAAGCTTTAAGAGACGACACATTTTGGATAAACAAAACCAATTTTTATAATAGCTCAACTGAGGTTTTTTGGGACCGCTGGGTCACAAAGTGTTTCGAAAGTAGTTTTACTATGCAAAAACTTTTTTCGCGTGAATTACTGCAGGAGTATGAGTCAGCTTCTCAGAGATAATAATTCTGGATTTGAAATAGGCTTATATCGGGGAACAAAACAAACCTATTCCGTTAGCAGTGCAGAAGATGTTATGACTCAAGCGAGCAGACAGGGAAAAAGACAAAGAACAAAGAGAGAAAAAAGTACAAAGAGAAAGAAAGATGATGAGGCAGAGAGATGCTTGCACTGCTGTTGGCAGGTAGAAGCAATACAGGTTACAAGACTGATTGTTCAAACACGAATAATAAATACCGTAGGCTTTTCTGCTGCTTGGAAGGAGGACTGTGTTTGTCAAATGCAAAATGCGTCAGAGGCGAAAGAACACTCTCCGACTCTGATAATGCAGTCTGCAATCTGAAACTGGGTGTGGGTGAAAAAAAAAGAAAAAAAAGAAAAAGAAAACAGAGGTGGGGGGTGAAGAATAGATGCCAAGTGAACTACAGGGACATTACGATGGGAAATCAACGGCTGACTTTGTTAACGAGAGAAAGAGACCACAGAGGAGAAGGCATTGACATCGGGAGAGCTGCCATCTTTTAAAACCCACTCACTTGTTCCATCACAGAAGTAGGCGTCAAATCCACCCAGCTCTATCTATTGAAGATGCCACAGTCTGCTCAGATCAATTAGATAGTACTGAACCACAAAAAACATAACACTAAATCACTAAACCAGAACCACTAAATCAGTATTTCTGAGGCACTGAATAAATGCTGGCAGTAACGGAAAGAAAAACAATTTATGCCTGAAACATTCATTCAGAGTTTGGTGCTTTTAACTTTGTCTGAATATACCCTCGAACTAAATATTCAACATATTTTCCATCTTAATTATTCTACAGTTTCACATCCGCAACAACATGAAGCACAGAAAATCAAACCGTATTTTCATGCAGATCAGACTCCTCTTGGGGTTCAAAGTGGGTTACATGTCTTATCACTCACAGTGACACACTTACTGTTAATAGAAAATGAAAAGTTTGCTGCAAAAAAAGGATCAAAATGCTTCTTTCTTTCTGCCCAAATCAAAGCTTTTATTCTTATTCAGTATTCAAAACAGCAATATTTTGCAGTAAAATAAAATGAATTCCCGTGTAATCTCAGTTATTAGTGGATTTGGTGACAGGGATTAAACCTCTGCCAATAGTGGGTCGAGTTCAATTTTGGTATGTTTGACCCACATATTTGTTAGCTTGCTTGCTAGCTGTAAACCTACTTACGGTAATCAAACAGTTTCACAGGGCACCGGAAATATGTAGTGCATATGTGTATGAAAAGTTATGGTTTATTTACTATTATTAAGAACCATACTCCAAGCCACAGAGCTACTTTTCCACCATTTCGGACTGAACTGCATTTGTCTGTATGCTTTGCTGATATCAAAGAACTTAGAACTAAGAAGAAGTGAATCCTAATCTTTTGTTCCATTGCAACATCGTTGCGTAGCAGCAGAGCTACACCTCTGCCATGTTGGACTGAAAGCACCAGAGTTTTACCTGTTTTTCTTCTCCTATAAAATGTGGCTTATTCCTGTCACCAGTCTTTTTACTACTAACTTACTACCTTAACTTAATGACTTTTATTTTTTGTGAAATATAAGATTCAACATAATTACTTATTAAATAAATGCACATTTTTCTTGCTTTGTAAAGAATTTGTAATATATGATGCTAAGGAAATACAAGATTAGGTAAATTTTCCTTATTAATCAAATAAACATTTGACTTCGAAGGCTGCAGCCAAAAGCCCAGAATCTTTTAATTTTTTTAACCTAAATTTTTAATTACCTTCAGTTTTGTGTAATTTCGTCTCAGTCTCTGACTGGACTGGCAGACTGTGGTTAGCTCGCTAGCTAATATTAGTGGCTGTTATCTCACTAGATTGTAAACGCATATTCATCTGATTAAAGAAATGAATCTTCTATTTTTATATTTTACTAATAAGATATTATTTTATTTAAATCCCTGAAACTGTTGCAAATTGCTGGTGACAGGAAGTAGCTGCATTTTCACAAAATGCATAACACAAGCTGGATTTCCAGTATGGATCAGGCAGTAACATATGCATTAATCGGCAGTCAGTCGGCCATACAGAGGAGGAATGAGATAACTACATCCTGTTGGTCAGGAGGGAGAACAGGTTGTCTACAAATTGAAAGGTTGCTGGTTTGATACCCATCACCTGTTCACTTTAGCCAAGAGACTGAACCACAAGTCGCTCACACTGTGGCTGTGCCACAGAAAAAGCACAATGGAGATGCAGTCCATTTACCATCCATTTGGATTTCACACTACTGTCCAACTATGAAGGAATTAGAATAATCGGAAAAGTGTGAGAGAGTTTATTCCCCTAAAATAAGAACATAATTAGTAAAGAGCCTCATTTCACCCAGAACCTCCCTGCAGCAGGCAGAGCTCCCTCTGTTCTCTCCTGATTCTGGCAGCTTTCTCTGCAGCCTCCCCTGGTCCAGGTTTCCTGCCAAAAGCTGATTGTTCTCCAAAGGTTTATGTGAAACTTAAACACTTGTGTAATTGAAAAGAAGATTTTGCACTTTATGGCTCAATCAGTCATGACATTCAGGTGATTATAGACAATATAATGTTGTTTCAGATGTTTATATTGTGCCTATTATTCTTGGTTAGGCCTATATTTATAAACAACACCGTAATTAACATTATTTGGAGTTATCCTTATGACTCTTATTTATCCTTATGACATTAATTTACCTGCTACATGTCCTAGTTTAGAACCAACCCTGTCCTTTTTAACAGTTATATATCAGTTGTATATCTTTAAATACACTTATGGTGGACGTGTCACACACAACGACTAAGAAGCTAAAGAGTTTGCTTACTGACTGATAGAAAGAAACAGAACGTTTTATCAGCAGGACTTGGTTCTGATAGTAATTCAGTTCAAGATTATTAATTAATCAATACATCTTTGACAATAATTACTTTGAGTTTGATGTTCGTGATTTAGATGTATTTATTTATTGATTTATTAATTTAGGTATTTATTACTTTGACTTGAATGGTCAGTTCAACAGTTATCCAGTTTCTAATAAAGTCAATCATGATGATAATTCAGAGCAATTTCCAGCAGCGTTGAACATTTTCTTGGTGATATCGTATGGTTACACTGTAACCTTGGATCTCTGAGTGAAAAGATGGCTGATTAATAGGCCATTGGCTTTTTCCTGTTAGAAACAATCGTTATTATATCATCTTTTAAAAATCCACTATTTTTTTTACCTCTAGTAAGAATGCCAAGAAAACCAAATATTTTGGAAAGTAATTTCAACCCTTTTTTTTTGTGTGCCAGTTTTGCTGAAATTCTGCAGCATAAATCGAACAGTGTCCACAGAATGGGATATGTTCATTCTTTAACATTTGTAATGTTGACATGCACCAGTGTTGAGTTGATGCTCACTAATCCAGGAGCTTTAAGACAGCCAGATGGCCTGGGGGACGGCCTAGTGGACAAAAGGTTGCCATTTAAATCTCTAACAGAATGCTGTCTGTCCAAGTGTCTTACTGACCCTCCCTGCTTCCCGTCACCTCAGTTTAAACTCTTAAACTGTTTGCAAGAAGGAGAAACACTGTCTGTGTTAAGGACACAAGGCAAGGTCTCAAAATCTCTAAGTAAATCTTGATGTCAAATTACCAGCAAAGATAACAACAAAAATCAATAGTGCTATAACGCCTTGCCAAAAAGCACAGAGTTCTGTTTGAGTCGGACAGACTGATCAAACATCTCAATGACAATTTAAGGACGAACTGTCATCATCTGTCCCTCATAGCTTTGCATTTAAGAGTGCTTCCCTGCTTCGTCTTCTCTACTTTTATGTGCTCAAAGCAAACAGCGCAGGGATCGGCTTCAGAAACGGCCAACCATCATGTTTCCCATTTTGACACCAGTGATCAATGCTGTTTTCTCTTCCACCTCTACAGGGAAATCAGTACACATATAGGCTAAGATATAGGAAGTCAGTCTCAGTATATGTGCAGTCATAGCATCAGACATATGTCAAACAGACATCTTCTTTCCTCACTGAAAGCTCCACTTGCAGCATAATTACGAAAGCCATGAAAAATTCATGAACACATTTGATGAACAGGCAGACCGCTGAAAGGCCATCACCTGCTTTGGAGAATTGTCAGTATTTCTCAGTATAATGTCAGGAAGTAGTACACTGGCTGCTTCATTATTCCAGCCTGTGGAAGATGCAAATCAAAACAACATACCATACATGATTTTTCTTCATCCACTTCCACTGTACACAAATCCTCCCTCATTTGTTAGGATTACTATATAACCATATCTGAATGTGAGCCATGTACCAGGCTTCAAAGTTGTACAGTGGAAACCACTAACGGTGATCAGGATTTCAGTGGTCAACTGGGATCAAAAAACCTTCCTGTACAAATGTGGTTTCAATAATTTGCTTATAGTAATCAGTGATTCCATATAACTGCCAAGCAAATTTGAAGCAAACTTTTGAAATGTTGCCAAAAAGAAAACACAAAAGGAAATGTGAATTAGAAGAGATTCCATCAACAGGTTTAGACCAAATAAACTAGGCTGTATAGGATTAACAGAAGGTGGAGATAATAGTCTACACATAGCTGAAATAAACAGAGTAGAAGTAGAGCCTTCCTGGGCTGTTTTCCATCTAAAATGGCTTCGAGACTCTCATGAGTCCAAACGACATGTTGTACAACCAGTCATGTTTTCACCTTTTATGTCAATATCTACATCAGAATTTATTTGAAAAGGGTGTTTTCATCTCCCATTAAGCAAATGAACTCTTCAAATGAAGGGCCAAAACTTCAGGTGAGTGGAAAAACTCATTTTCAAATTTTGACATTTCCATAAAGTTGTTTTTTATGCGATACTTCAGAATGCCCATAAAAATATATGAATGGAAACACGGATAGCGTTCACTTTGGGTCTTCTCATAACCTGAAACTAGTGCACATCGAAATCATGGCGGGAAAAATGACATGTTGAGTCTTTCATCACAGTTAGTCAAATAAGTCTGAAGTCCTAAAAATTGTGACTTAAGTCATGTGACTCAAGTCCCTCACCTCTGGCTTTTGCAGCTGCTAAACTGGTGCAAATTAGGCAAAAATGTGGCATTTAATCCACAAATCACCTTCAAGGATTGGAATTCACAGCAAACTGTGCTGCCACGCAAATGATATCATGTTGTGCCATGCTGTGTCATTGTCATGGATGTAAATGAGGTAACAGTCATACACCGAGTGCAAAATCAGCCCTTTCTATGCAAATTGTTGCAAAACCCATCTGATTCACAAAATAGCAAATTACCACATGCAGTTTGGCTGGTGCAATTAACTCCAGCAGAAAGCATGTATTTATGGCACGCAAACTTACTTCTCACTCACTCTCTCTCTGTCTCTCTCTCTCTCTTTCTCCAAATCCTCAAGTTTGTGAGGCTTTAATGATATGAATATTTAATCATATCAAGGGCCAAATCATCAGACTTTCAGCTTATTAGCTTTTAGCTAATTCATCTTATACACTTGAGTGTAACAGATACAGGACACACAACAATAATAACTGCTTGATCAATCTGAGGTTAATCAAGTTACAGCTGCTGTGCAGTGCAGTGTAAATGTGCACAGCCTCTTTGGAGACACACATAATTATATTAATTAATAGCTCTATCTATCTATCTATCCATCTATCTGTCTAATGTTACATTATATCTTTTATATAATAAAGCTTCTAACTCCTGACTTCTCTCTGTTGTGTCCACCATGATGTCAGTCTATGGAGATGTTTTGTCCTGATTCCCCCTGACAAGCTGCAGTATGCCCAGCAACAAGACATGGTCTGCTGGGCAAGTGTGTGTGTGTGTCTGTGTGTGTGTGTGTTTGTGTGTGTCTGTGTGTGTGTGTGTGTCTGTGTGTGTGTTTGTGTGTGTGTGTGTGTTTGTGTGTGTGTGTGTGTGTGTGTGTGTGTGTCTCTGTGTGTGTCTGTGTGTGTCTGTGTGTGTGTGTCTGTGTGTGTGTCTGTGTGTGTGTGTGTGTGTGTGTGTGTGT
>JAPQRN010001171.1:0-13426 GCA_037367275.1 Coranthus polyacanthus | reverse complement strand
GTGAATGTCGTAGAGACACCGAACCAAGCTCTACCCCCCCATTTGTGGCCACTGGCTTTCCAACAGTACCAACTACGTGTCTCTACGACAACCAGAACTGCCCGATCCTGATGTAGGCAATAAGACAATAGAAGAAAGCCATTGTGTGGTACTGGCTAACTCCTGGGTGGGTTATTTTTTTCCGTGAATATCGTAGAGACACCGAACCCAGCTCTACCCCTACATTTGTGGCCACTCCCTTTCCAGCGGTACCAACCATGTCTCTCTACGACAACCAGAAGTACCCGAACCCGACCTGAGCTCTATGACAATGTGGAAAAAGCCATAGTTCTTTTCTTGCTTTGCTTCTCGTTGCTTCCATCTTCATGTTATCGTCAGCTCCCAGTTGACTTTTAATAAAGAAAACTAGCTTTGTCCTTAGTTGTCTTTACCCAGTTTGGACAGTCGCTAAAAGGTTGTCCTTGATGTGGGTCAAATCCTCTGTGGATAGCGCTTTAAATCCACTTCACCTTCACTGATATAAAGGCAGGCAGTAAGGGGGAACTGTTACACTTTCAGATGTGAAGCACCTAAAACAATATCAAATTCACCTTGACTTCTGAAGAACCCGTAGGGATACGGTTCTTCTGTTGAACTGCTAATCATTAATTTGTTTGACTACATGTCGGCTCATCAAGTTCATCAACAAAGAAACCAATTATATGGTTAATAACTTTACTGCAGCTAGCTCATCAACTTAACATTACGACATTACTGCTGGAAAAAAAGCAATTCATCTGCGTTGTGGAGAGTCTCGAATGCATTATTCGTACATGTTACCTCACACAAAAACCTGGGTGCTTATTTCAAACATTTGATATGTCGAAAATATTTTAAGACCCACCTGGATTTAAGACATTTTAACATCTTTAAGGCCTTTTGGACAGCCATTCTGCAAACCTGAGCCATGACATTGTCACAGCCTAAAAGTAACAGTTATATAGTATTTTGTAACATTGTCAATGGTATTCTGGGTCTGCATACTTCATGCATATTTCATGATTGCTGTGCAATCTGTATAGAAACAAAAAAATAGAGAAATTTGGTAATAATAAACCAGCAACCACATCAGTTGTGTGCCTTCCAGCCATGACAAAGAGAGTTCTCACAGTGGGTTTGTGTGGGTAATGGATAAGTGTAAGGATGCAGACCCAAGCAGTGGAAGCCAGCCCAGTAGAATAGAGCTCAGAGAAGAAGAAGAATGACAGACACATGGCTTTGGTGGCTTTCCAGTGTGTGTGTTTCTGTGCAGGACTATTCTAATCCTGTGTGCAAAGATGCTGAAGTGTCTTGGCTTCGGGTCTGCTGCAGTGTGACATCTCCATCCAGAATCTACCTCCCAGCTGCACCGTGCGGAGCCAAAGGCAGCTCATCCAATGCTTTCCTCCCAGCTGTACCATCCAGGGCCAGAGTCATCACAATCCAACATGGACCCTCTGGATGGAGCATGTCATGCCAAACATATCAAAACACAACTTGTACTCTCTGCTCAGCCATCTTAAGAAACACTTCATTTAAATGATTAGCCTGCAGCTGTTAGTCTGTTGGCCAACATTCTTCTGAGCATTGCACACATAAAGTGTACAATAATGAAAAACAGTTATTTGAAATATCAGCGTGGTTGTGCCATCTAAAGTGAGAAATGGTTTGTCCCAGTAATTACTAACCAGCCATTTCATTTCAAGCCAAAGGCATCTCTTCCTCACCTCAGTTCCACCACATGAACACAGAGACATTTGACCTGAAGAAAATCCAATATATATTCTCTTTCATATCTACTGTGTTTGTTTTAAACCTATTGTTTTACTTTCTATAATCGGGATTTTAATGAATGAAATAAGATGAATGATACCCTCTGTGTCATCTGCACATCTTAGTCCAACATGTGCCTTTAGACAACAGAGGATATTTCATTTGAATTTTGGGTCTCGAGTGATTCTTGAGGAGGACACCAATAGAGCAGTTGTATTATATGGATATAGAGGGAACCCTATAGGCTACTACTACACATTTCCATTGCCACGTCATTCTTTTCTTATTAAAATGATTAAATTCCCTTTGCTATCTTTCTATGTATTTTGGCGCACTGAAAAATAACTGTCTATATTCTTTGTCTCTTTATTCATTTTAATGAACCTGAACAAACAGACACACAAAGCATGTGGTGGAAGCAACACCTATCAACTGAAGTAAAGCTCATATGTGCCTGATTGGATTCAGGTTTCCAGAAGAAGCAGATCTAAAAGATCCAAATTTATGAACAAAATGTAAAAGAAAGAATAAACTTACAACTTTAACCTTAATTATGGAGGGTTAGTTAGAAACATTACTGGTACCATGTAGGCTCTAAAAGATAAAGCCTAGATGTTAACAGTAAAAATGTCCGTACATTTTTAAATTAACCAAGTATTGTGTAATATAAATACAAGTGTGGTATTTGAAACAAACTAAACATACTGAATGATAATTCAATTAGCTTTTAGGATTCTAACCTTTAACATCCACTTGTTTCATGGAAAAGGCTTTTATTGGAACTAAAAGAAATGTTGGCTCCTTCAACTTGGTAAAATATGTCCTTACTGCTGCTCAGCCTCCGCTGGCTGTCTCAGACAGACTTTAACTCATACCAGTTCATGTGTGTGAGGCTAAAGGGAGGAGATTCCACACTCCAGGTGTAAACACCTCATGGCTTTGGGGTCTTTGAAGGGAGACCAGAGTCTGGTCTATCTGAATGGATTCCTATGGGAACAGTGGCTCAGTTCCCTGAACTGTTAAACAGTTGGTTTCATAACAGTGAGTCGATGTGATGATCTTTAACATCTTATCCATAGACGTGTTAGTTTGAGGTGTTGCGAGAGGCGGGGCCTGTTTACAACAGCTCTACAGTCTGTCATGTACGAACACATGGCCTTTTATGTGTCTTTTCACTTCTCACTACGCAGTTTAGCACTGATCTCTCAGTGGTTAGAACTGTTCACACATTCCGTTATTTTGCATCTTAAACCTTCAGTACGTTCTGAATGCTCTGAAAATACTGCGAGGACACTGTCTTGCAGTTGCTTCACACCTGTTAGTGTATTATTTGATGTTCACAGTATGGCTATGACACAAAAGGTCAAATAGATGAAGAAATGCAGAAATAGGAATAGAAAAGAAAACATAACTGATTTATTGTCTAAAAAGATTTTCCCTGTTGCCTGGTTGTCATGAGAGGTTATTAAATGACAATCAGAGACTACAGTCTACTGCTGTCTACTACGTCACAGTATGATGCTGTTGATCAAGGTGATTGTGGCATTGGGTTTTTCTTAGTTTGCTTAGTTTAGGAAAATCCTTACCTTTATTCTAAGGGTTTCAGTTACTCTTATTTGCCTTGTGAGTTAATTCTAGATGATTTTTAAACCTATTTGTATAACTGTCATTTTACTTGGTGTCTGGGCCTCTAGACATGTTCTCAGGGTGTCCCATTTCAAAGCTCTTTCAATTCTATCATTGATTTTGTATTTTATATGTTTGTGAATAAACTTAATGAATGAATGAATGAATACTACTCTTTTCAAAGCCAGAGACAAAGTTTACATTTGAGGTATGAGAAAAATGAAACTGAAAAAGTGAACTGTAATAGATCCTGGTACAAATGACTGTATTTGTAAAGACAACGTACCCTTTGTCTATAATAAACCATATAAACTTAGACTGAGTGGCTCATAAAAACTCTCCTCTGTGACTGAACTTGAGAAAGCAATAAAAGTCCACATCTTCACTCTCTCTATACACATTACATCCACCTAAACGTAAAACACTTGTCAGTAGCACAGATAAGGCTTTAAGAGAGAGGCTCGTCCTTCATTACAGTCAAATTCAAACAGATGTCATAAAGAGCATCTGACCTTCATCCATACTTTGTCCCCTTTTGTTAAGAATGTTAACAACTAAGAAGACTTTTGAAATGAGACAGACCAGTGACGTCCATTACCTTCAACTCTCCTCTCATTTAAAGTATGCTTTTCTTCTTGTAATCCCTGCCCATAGTCACATGTTCATGATAATCCCCTTTAATTTACAATAATCATATTGAGGTAACAGTTAACTTTTTTGGCTTCCATTAAGCATTATTTCTTTAATTATATTTATGGCTGTCGTGATGCTTCGACAAGGTGTCATTGTAAAGTCAGACTTCCTGCTCAGTGCGACGTCTGTAGCAGCAGGTCTATGGTTTTACATTCTAACATTGTATTTGACGTTGTGTTTTTTATCAGCCATCGACGACCCGAGCGTGTCTGGCATCAAAATGTAGCTGTTGACACTTCATGGACAAAGAACACAGGGACACGCTGCCTTCCTCACCTGGTCATCACAGAACCTCTCGCTTTGCATTTCAGAGCCCACGTGAACATGTCTGAGCAGCCACAGACTGTGTGAGAGGAGCATCTGAAGCAACGGAAGCCTCACTGCTGCAGCTTTTCATCTATAGTTTCAGAGTGGAACCTACTGCGATATACAGAGACAAGACCTGCTAAGTCATATTGACATTAGCCCAGCAACATCCAACTTACGGTTGAAACTGAATCAGCTCATCTAGCGTGGTGTTTAATCTAGACCTCGGAAGAGCAAGTAAACCTTGATCCGAGGAACATAGCGGTCTAACTGTCTGATATGGAACCAGTAATTCAGAAATACGCACAGATGCTAAAGCATGTAAAGCTTTAAAAGTATTGAGTAAAATTTGAAAGTAAATTTCGACAAACTGGTCGACGGTGAAAAGATGCCAGGATTGGGGTGATGTGTCCTTGTGGCGGCGTTCTGGACTAACTGGAGGTGAGCGATGGAAGAGGAAACCTCATGACTGACAGCTGATGAAAATGAGCTGATAATAATAATATCAATCAACTAACTGTGAACTAACTGTAGTGAGTAGAGGAGCTCTTGTGCAAATGGAGCACGAGTGATTTCATGTTAAAAACTATTCTATATTTCTAACCTGAAGACGTGCCACTACGTTTTCACAAATATGATAAGGAGGTTGTACTGTAAAAAATGTGTGTGTGTGATGAAGTTGGGAGAAATGATATGTGTGTGTGTCCTCAACTACAGCTGACAAGTTTTCATGCACACATTCTCTCACACACACATAGTACGTTTCTCACACTCACATGAGGTGAAAGCAGCTCTAAGCGCAGACGACAGGTAGCTCTTTTAAACTCCTGCTCACATTCTCTCCACGCTCTGTCTTGCACACGTTCATATCAGACGACAGCGCTGCCGACTCCTGTGGACAGCTACCCTTTTACACCCCACAAAATATCCAGCATCTAAACGAGAGGGAGCAAAGCGTAAGAGGTTTTGTTTCTCGGGACACAACAAACAGTGTGTGAGACGGGAATATCTTTAACAACAGATCTCTGTTTCTCTGTCTCACACTGTGTCCTTATGAAGGTGGACCGGCCATTCCTGTCACAACACCATCCGTCACAACACCACCGCCTCCCTCTGTTTAAATGTCATGTATAGAAATTCTTCACAATTGAAAAAGTAAAGTATGAACATGTGAAGCAGCATTCAGAAGACTGGAATCATTAGCCTTTTGATCCAAACACTGCCCACTGCATTTGAATATTAATCTTGCAGTCGGTGCTGTCCCAGCGCCGGAGACAGGTCTGGTACCATCCACTACTGTTCTGGAATAGAGGTAAAAGTTCTCTGGGTCGTCTTTTCAGACTCTTCTTTCAAAATGGTAACGCGTAAGGAAGGAGAATACCAATCCTACCACTACTCAGGAGTACATCCTGTTCATCCTATTTGAATATTACACTTTAATGACTCACTTGTTTTTGTTTCTTTTGTGAGGACATGGTTGCATTGATTTAAAGTTTCCTTTTGGGATTTGAAGAATTACATAGTGAGTGGTATGTTCTTAATCAAAGCCTATGGTTTTGTTCTCTGTGTTTATTCAGAGGTCCAGGACTGTCAAAACTAAAGCCTGAGTTTTAGTGACATGCCTTGACTGTTTCATTAATCTTAAAAGTTTCTTTCCAGCTTAAAGGGATAGTTCAGATTTCCTGACATGTGGTTGTATGAGGTACTTATCCATAGTTTATCTACCAAACCAATGCTTAGCATGAGGCCAGCAGCAAAATGCTATTTTAGCCACTTACAAAGGCACACCTAAAAGAGTCTATTTAAGTCTATCATTTTACTTGATCCCAGCCCCCATCAGTTAGGGTTGGGAATGGAAAATGGACGTTATTATCATTATTATTATCATTATAATTATTATTATTATTATTATTACAAACATATCGGCTTCACTGTGTATAATAATTGGGTTCAATACCCAAAGGGACGAAGGTTTCTCTGAAAGGCTGAAATCGTCGTGTTTTGCATCATCCGGTCAGATGATGACACAGACTGTGTTCTGTCATTTACAGCCACAGGGAATGAACCTGCACAAACTGAACTGACATGTAGACCTGGAAGCGTAAATCTGAAAGCTAAAGCACAGTTCTGCTGCCTGTGCCTCCGGCGTGTGGTGTGTAAAGTCATACACATGCAGAGATGTCATGGAACAATGATACTAAGCTGCATACTATGTCCTATGAACACGGCTGGGCTTCAGGCATGTTCAGGCACCAGACATACATGTCACATGAGATCAGTATTTGAGGGTAAATCCTCTGCACTGCATGGACACTACACTATTGTAACCAAACCACATCTGCACTTTTATTTATGCATGTGTCCTATGTGATGATCACGGTGGAGTCTGATACTGTCATCACATATTAATGTTTTCTTTTTCGTTCAGGAATGGCCTCCTTCGTATTCATGCAGATATATGACCAGAGAGAAGCTGCCAGCACAGCCACAGGTTTACTACTCCAAAGGGAGCAGCTAAACTGCTCTAACTGGGTGTTAACTGTCATCAGGGACGTTATGAATAATGCCTACCATACCCTAGAAGACTTTGAAAAGACTAAAGCCTCATCTACTGTCACATTTAAAGACAATGGCCCTCATTTATCAATCTGTTGCAGAAGCCAGTGCAGATGCAGAAATCATCGTACGACAGGTTTCACGTGTGATTCATTAAACGGTCGTATCTCACCAATCCCAGAGAAAGAATCATCCACGGTTGCTAAATGTGGTGGCTGAAAACAATCGTCCCACATGTTTATTCCTCTCCTCCTCCTTGAATTTACATCATGGAGATGTGGAATATGACCAACAACTGTGACAGTGGATGTTGAGTAAAACTACTGCAATACTTTAAGAAGCAGAGCCAGATGTGAACTGCCATCACTTCTCTGCAGACAGAACACTCACCAATCTGAACTGTGTTGGTCTGTTTCTGTTTCAATCCAACACCTGACATCAGGGATTTCATTTAGAACAGTTTCCTGTTTGGTGCTGAGCCAGAACATCTATTGGTTGTTGACAATGTGTTGTTCACATGACTGTTTGCATGAGCCAAGACTAAGAACTTAAGATAATGTTAAACGGGCTTGATTTATGGGGACGTCACGTCAAGAAAAAAGATTTCAGGCAGCTGAATTTTATGACCAGTTTGATGGGAGTTATGTCAGGAGAGACACAACTCTAACAAAACTTTTGTGGTTTTATTCCAGCAGAGGAAGTTTGTCAGTGACAGTGACATCGCTTGAGAAGTGATTTGGAGTCATTAGGAATTCAGCTTTTAGTCTCATTCCAGGAGATATATGAAGTCATTCTGTGGTTGATCATCTTCACCTGACACTGTCTGCTTTCTGCGATACCAGTGGTCTTAAATCAACTGAGTGAAATGATTTGTTTTTGGCTACACATATCTTATTAGGAGTCAATCAGGGCTGTTGTAGACAGTGTTCACAGTCAGATGCAGAGTTTATAGAGAAAAGCTGAGGTTTCTGAGGGCATTTAGAATATGTGATCTGTTTCAAAGAATGGAAGTGATTGATGTCTGAACTGACAGTTACTTGAATCTACAAGCAGCAGAAATCATATACATGATTCATGAGCAAAAACGATACAGACATGATGCACAGTGTGTGCAAACAGACTGACAGTTACAAATATGCTGCAAGCATGTACGGAAAAAAGCAATCATATGTTACATCATGTACAGATCACGTACTTCACATGCGCTTCAAGTGTTGGTTTATTCTGTGTCAGCGATGGATGAATGGCTTTGTTTTTTCACGTCGGTCATTTAGATTTCACTTCTGTAATGTATACTTGGGCTTTTCATCCAAAAATGAAAAAGATCGAGTTATGATACAAGTTAATGTGTTGTTTTTCCAGGAGCTCATCGTAGACTGTATGTGAAGTGGACTTATCTGTGTGACGTCACACATTGGTTCAGATTACCGCTTTGAAGCCCTGAGTCTGGCATTTTGGACGTCACCATCTCTGTGTTTTTGAAACAGAAGTGTCCATATTTGGACAAGAGGGATAAGAAGGAGGGGTAAAAATGGGCAACTTAACAAAAACATAGACTCCATTTATACTTAATAAGTCATCCAGATGAGGAGAAACACATGTTAACCCAAGGTGTAAATGTGTCCTAACTGGGTTTTCGATCAGATCTGCCTGACCATATCTGGAGGGAGCCGAGATCTTAGAAATCTCTAGATCTTACAAATTCAACGACTGAGACCTGTATGGGCCGCTAAATAGTTAGAGAGACCACATACAAACAGTTCTTAATTAATTTTCTTTTTTCTTTTCATATTTGTTTGTCACATGGTACAACATTGAGTTATTCTTTCCTCTGGCTGAAGATACCATTTTTCATAACAGAACTCATTTATTTCCCATTTTCAGACCTAATTATCCATAAAGTTTCCAGATTTTCACAAGGGATGGCTGGGGAAGAAAAGAAATAAAGTCACAGTACCACAGTACTACTAACTACAAACTGCAATTTCCTCCTGTGCTGATCCTTTTGATGTGTTTGTGATGGATTAATGGAGGCTAAATACAATCACAGTCTGTGTTGTGTTTTAAGCCAAAGGGCTGATTCTTATTCTTCTCATCCTGGGCTCAAATCCCAACTCGCAAACAACGGCTGAATATTCCCATGTAAAAAGACGAAGATGGATCTGTGTTGATGCATGTGCAAATGTACTCAAAACATCCAGCAGAGGAGGATTTTCAGTGTGTGTGTGTGTGTGTGTTAGTGTTTGCATATGACTTTACGTGTGCTGAGCATTGCATGTGCTTGCAGAGCCAGTGGGAGTTTTCTAGGTTGGAAGCTGTCGCTACTTGACATGACAGCTCTGTGATAACTACTAATGAGGACACGGGAGAGAACGTGTCATTAAACTCAAAATAAACACATCAACCCACAAAGCAGATGAACTACGGGCTTAAAATGCAGTACTCTACATATCTACATAGAAAGTGAATAATCGTACAAAGCACTACAGCAACTTCCTGCCTAAATATAGCAGAGCATAAACACAGATGAGAGTGGATAATGTGAGTGGACAGATTAGTTCATCAGGCAGCAGCGAAGACAAGAAATACTGGAGAATTCATTCAGGTTACGTTATTTACATGAGCTTTGATGTGGGGGGAGTTTCTGCGCTGCCGTGAGTTAAACCGGCTCCCTTTTTAACTCAGATCTAACACATGAGGCTGAAAAAGAGTAACATCAAGCTTTTGACTAAATTTGTAACCATGGAGTGAGAAAATAAAAAAAACAAACTCAAAGGAGTAAATGTTTGAAGCGGCAGCAGTTTGTGAATAAAGTATCTTCACCAGAATGAACAGAGACAGTTGTAACACGTTTGCAATATTCTCAATAAATCAAAAACCATTTATGCAAGAATAGTCAGTTTGTTGTGTTCTAAACTTCAGCGTGTCAACTACTGAAACACAGCGAAGTGATCTAAATACAATCACTCCAACATTTCAATATGTAATCAAAGCTAAAGGCAGTAAATACTGTGTGTGTGACGTCGTCAGTGTTTTCTGTTCTAATAACTGAGGCCAAAATAATCAATCGATGGTTTAAATTGACATAATTTCACATCTCATCAAAACTTGCCGATTCCCTGTTTGTTTTGTGATTATAACAAAGCCACCGTCGCCCTGTTTTCTGTCTGACCTGAATAAAGGTTTGACCCCGCGGGTCGGGTAAGTAAGGAAAAAATGGAGTTTAGAGTATACAAACATATTTCTTCTGGCAGAAAAAAATGGACCAAAACCTCTGTATTAAACACAAATACATTAAAGAATGTCGATTTACTAGGCCATGTCTGTTCCCAAACCACAACTCATATAAAAATTCACACTGCATTAGACACAAGAGTGAGAATGTGAGGCTGAAAGCAGGTCATTACATTAAAAGTCAAAAACAAAATAAATTAAACATAAGTCGATCTCATGCATGTCACTCAGTTACAAGCATAAAAGTGTCGGCCTAGAAACAAAGACATTCACGTCCAGTTACTAAAAAGAAACAAAACCACACATGAATAATTCAGTGTGATTAGACATACAACAGAAAAATGCAGTGTTTCATCTCTACACCGGTCCAACAACAACAACTGCCCTGAAAGTGTGAAAGGCTTCAAAAGCTCGTCGCTCACCTTTACGATGGAGGAGAGGTGAGATCATGTGACGTGCTTCGTGTAATTAAAACACAGAGGCTTTGTGTTACCAGACTGGTTTCATTGACTTCAGTCTCCGCTTTGCTGTAGGCGTGTGATAACGTGAACACATCATCATACTGTGTGTGTGCGTCAGACACCAGATAATTAGGCTCGTGCATGTGTGATTCTTTTGTGTATTTATAGGTCTTAGTGTCTTCCTGCTCCGACAGAACACAGACCGTTAACACGCTGTCGACACTTGATAAGTAACTACAAAATGATACGACGGCGCATTTTGCTTTTCAGAGCACGAAAAGAAAGGAACGTGGAAGAAAACAACATGAAGACGAGCAGAGAGTCAAACTGTCAGCCAACTTATTCTGACTGCATGTTAGATCTGGGAGATACGGATGTCGATATGGAATTATTATGATGATGAATGTCAAATCACTGTGTTCTTTCCAGTTTAAAAGCGGACTTTTGGTCCTGGGTGAAAGTTGAGGAGCAGATGGTTATTTGTGTTTTTAAATAATTAAATCAGACACAACAAGATGAAAATGAAAAGAAAGATGTAACAAAAGGAAAAGAGGCATAAAAGACACAACATGCCTGTTGTCTCTGATTTTGGTAGTTTCTTTATTTTGATTTAATGTTACTGTCCAGTATCTTAGATGTGCTTTCTTCACACACACAGACAAAGACAGAGGGAGATGGTGCTTTACCATCTGTTTAATCAAACCTGTAGATTTAATGCTATTATATGATATTAAACAGACGAACAGTCGATGGGAAAGGCCTTCAGTGAGCACAGACAGTGATAGAAAAATGGAGTGTGTTGATGGAATTACCATTAATTGCCGCGCTAGCTCATCCAGAACTAATGGGAATGTGTTTAATTCAACGTGAAGAAGCATTAACATCACCATCAGGCTAATGGGAGATTGACAGAATGAACAGACAATAAAACCACCGGTCGAACACTTAATGTGTCGCTGAAAACCCATGCAATTAGATGGAGACATGATAACACGTGCACATATGGGCCGGAGTCTTTTACATCACTTCAAACTAGACACTGAAGTCTACATAGTGAAGGAATGTTGAGCGTCTGAGGGTTGGATGTGACCTCCATGACTGAAAAGAAGATGGATGTAGGTAGTTTTTTTACAACTGGTTGAGAATAGCAAGAAAACAGATTTTTGTTTGCTCAAAATAGCAAAAGTATTTGGAGGAAGAACAGGCTGAGGGAGCTGGAGTGATGTTGTTGGCACTTTGGAGGCAATGGTAGAGTCCTGTCTTTGTGCTAAAGCAAGTTCTACAAGACGCAGTCTGAAGTTGAGCATGTGAGGCCTTCACAACACGTTGCTTGGTCCTCCGGCAGTAAACCCATTTCTTTTTCACCTCACCTCAAACGATTAGAAGGATATTAACTTAAACATAGTGAAGACACGTTCATGGCAGACTTCCTCTGTGCTCCAGAACAGAACCCTTTCCCTCGTGCTCATGTATGAGAAGTGTTGCCTCTTGGGCATGAACTTCAACATCGCTGAGTAGGAAACGTCCAATGGACCAAAACACATTGGTTTCAGAAATGAGACTCATAGCACATTGTTGGTAACGTTCAAGGTTCAAAGTATCTTTATTATAACCATGAAGCAATTTGATTCACAGCCAGCAGCAATGAACAGATATTAACCAAACAACAAATCAACAAAAAACAATCAAATCATTTACGAGGCTGATAGCAGCAAGAAATAAATTACTTTTTGAACCTGTTCCGTCTGTATCGTGGCAGATTGTATCTGCGTCCTGATGGAAGTAACATAAATTTACACCACAAGGGATGACTCAGATCAGACGGGACAGACTGGACCTTCTTCAAGGGTCTGACCTTAAACGGGTTCAATGATGATGTGCCAGCAATGTAGCTTCTGCAAACAGGAAGTGACCTGTGAAAACAGATGTAAGAACAGATTCAATAAAACAGGAATAAAACGCTTTCATGAAAACGGTGTTGACACTAAAACTGCAAAGTTTAAGATAGAACGGCATCTGTTGATGTGCTTTTTTACACTCGACGCGTATCAAGCTGTTTGACGGTCCATCACGACAGGGGAGACCACCAAGGGATTCTTCCTAAAATCGATTTATCGATTTATTCATTTATTTATTTAACATTTCTTTCATTTTTGGAACAGTAATGTTTAAGGAGGAGGGTTTACACCAGTCAATACAATCACTCACTACAGGACCATGTTCAAAGTCATCACTGCTGAGGAGGGACACAATGACAGAATCATCCGTTAATTTAATAACGTGGCGCGATGACTCTGGCATTGATCTGTATATAAAACAAATCAAAGAGGGGAGAGGACGCCGCCCTGGAGGATCCGCTGGAGGAGATAAGAACATCTGATAAAACACCAATCATCAGCAAATCAAGCCAGAATCAATGTTCTAAAAACTCTTCAATTTGTCATATACATTGTGGGGCTGGATGATAAAATCAGAGGAATGAGTCAATAAGAGGTAGATGGACTTGAACCCCTCAAGATGTTTAAAAGGATCCCTGATGCATCTTCCACACCTCTGCCAGACCTGTAAGCCAACTGCAGACAGTCCAACGTATCCTGTACAGTGTCCAACACTGTGTTCTTTATACAAGTTTTCATCACAAGAAAGGTGAGCCAGGTCCAGGTCCAGGTTCAGGTTCAGGTTCAGGTTCAGGTTCAGGTTCAGGTCCAGGTCCAGGTCCAGGTCCAGATTCAGGTCCAGGTCCAGGTCCAGGTCCAGGT
>JAPQRN010001167.1:0-13444 GCA_037367275.1 Coranthus polyacanthus | reverse complement strand
TCACCTATGGTCATGAGCTTTGGGTCATGACCGAAAGAACGAGATCCCGGATACAAGCAGCCGAAATGAGCTTCCTCTGTAGGCTGGCTGGGCGCACCCTACGAGATCGGGTGAGGAGCTCAGCCACCAGGGAGAAGCTCGGAGTGGAGCCACTACTTCTCCAAATCGAGAGGAACTAGTTGAGGTGGCTTGGACATCTGTTCTGGATGCCTTTGGGATGCCTCCCTTGGGCATGTCCCCCCAGGCATGTCCCACTGGGAGGAGGCCTCGGGGCAGACCCAGGACACACTGGAGGGACTGTAAAAAAAATAAACATACTCACACCTTCGCAAAACTCTACGGGAATGTTCTAGGGGCAAAATACATTTGAAGCACACATGTTCTCATTTCTGCTGTTTGTGTCGCATTATTAGCTGGAGATCCAAACACACTGGCAATGGTCCACACTACCATGGATGTCCTCAATACAGCAAAACAAGAGGAAAATACAGGTAGAGGACAGGGTCAATAATTGTGGGTAAATACACCACCACACACTGACAGAGGGTCACAAGTGATGATTGAGAAGGTTTATTAGTGGATGAGTCTATATAGTGTATTTTCAGGAAAATGTCACTTTGCCTTTAACAAACAGGACACAAGGGGTCTGGGTAAATGGAATCATGTTTAACAAAGTGTGCCCCCCTACTGGATCTCCACAAGGGAGTGGGCGTTTACTCATTTTATTCATCCTGTACACAAATGTGTGTCAGAGGAGGTACAAGAACAGAACCAAAAGTAAAGTATGCCAATGACTGTGTTATTGTGAGACAAGCCATGGTCCAGTCACTGATGAGTCCTACCTTCAACTAAACATATCTACAAACCAAAGATATGAAAACGGATTTTAGAAAACATGCTCCCACACATGCAGTCATCAAAGGTCAGACAGTGGAATGTGAGTAATCTTACAAATATCTTGGGACAATTATTGATTCACAATTTAATTATGAAGTGAATTGCGAAACTGTGCAAAAAGGGGCACCAGCATATGTTCTGTTTGAGAAAACTGTCTATAAACTGTCTAAAACTATTTACAGATCTGATACCATAATTACCTTATTCTACTGTGCTTCTATTAAATCGATTTCATCTTTTTGTTTGGTGTCACGGTTTGGAAACTTCTCCTTACAGCACAGAAACTCATGAAATCAAACTGTTAGAGTCTGTGTAAAGCCGAAATAAATGTTTTGAGTTAGCCACATCACAGAACATGTGTTATTAATTATTAATTAATGGGTTTTCAAATGTGTTGTTTTACTTTGAAATATGGCCAGATGTCCTTCTGGATTTGCTGATAAAACAGGAGGCAGTGATTTCCTGTGTTTACACGATATGAACACAGCAGTATGACATTAACCTTCTGATAACAACATTTGAGCTTCACACCCCGAGCATCAGAGCAAAATGGTTGTCATGTGAATATGGTCTACACCTGTACAGGGCATACAATTTGACTCAAAACATATGATGTTCAAAGCTAAGGAAATGTATCCTCTTCCATTTTTAAGTCTTAAATGTGGACTTTTGACAGTTCTTCGAATGTGCAGCATCATTTGATTAGTGTGTGATCCCAGCATGGAGGGGGGCCAAATGTTTCTAGCTTGCCATGAACAGGCAACACAGATAAACATAAACACATAAACACACACACACACACACACACACACACACACACACTCTGACTGATTTCATTTTGATTAGGAACATATGTCCTGCTCATTTCCTGCACAACACAGTGTGAGAGGGGCAGAGGAGAACACTGGAGAAAGAAGACATCCCTTCTCATAACCTGAAACCTCTACCTGTATATTAAAAACATAATGCACACACTGAGCACACTGAGCACCAGGATTACAACTCAGCTAACAGAAGAGAAATCATTGCAGTCAAAGCTAAATCTCCCACACACACTCTCCAAACCCATGATAGTCATGAGAGAGAGCGAGTGAGAGGGAGAGATGGTTTCAGTGGTCGATGCCTCAGGCCTATTCTTTCCCAGATAACACTTGGCAGTTGTTCATTTCTGGCTTTATGAACTGTATGTCTCATTATTCTGTTTACCAGGAATCTGATATGGGCTGCAGGACTACTGAAACAGTACTGAAAACCCACATTCAATGCTTTTGACATTCTTTTTTAACGCTTTAGTCCTTTATGTGTACATTTGTTATGTTGTGTCACATGATTCTGATGGCGTAAGCTAGGGCTGGGAACCACATACATCTGCCTTTAAGCAAATGTTTCATTTGCTCTGACAGATCAGTCTGGTCCTGCTCCCATTCAAACTGATTTCCACTCGGCCTAGATCGGGTTGAGCCAATCACATCTGTTTATCTGACATGGGGCGGGTCAGGGAATGCCCTATTATATAGCATGACACTGTGTAATCAACTAATATGCCACAAATCTTATCATTATAGGAATTTTCAGATCAGTTGATATTGATAATAATATAATCACGATAAATATCAAGTCATTACTTCTTTCCACTAAAAAGTCTGATTTTTGGTCCTGAGTGAAAGCTGAAGAAACCAGACGGTTACTTGACCTTTTCCGAAATCTAGAGATAGAACATTCTAGAATGATTAAATGTTTGTTCAAAATGAAAATATGCATGAGTAAAAATTAAGTAGAATCGTTTGTGACTGGGCTGTTTTCATTATATATTGCTGTGTTATGATAGGATTTCAGGATTCTGTTGCATTTGATGTGGTAGAAATCACCACTGAACCTCTCACTGAATCTTCATATTAAACAGCCAGATGTATTTCCATGTTAACAACAGGATTTCGTGAGTTTAATTTAATTTACCAGCTGGTTCAGCATCTCATGTGACATTACTCTGATTGGTTGTATGTCTGTCCAATTGCATCCACAGGTATTTTGGTCTGTGCCTGTTGAAAATATCCCTTGGAAATTAAAAATGAACTAAGACATAAGACTGAACTGAGACTCAGACTAACTGTCATTTGAGAATTGGTCTAGCAACACCAGGCTAGGGTTTGGCAATATGGCAAAAAATATGATCAAAATATCAAGTATTTTTTTTCCATACTGATTTATATTAGAGATACATCAATGAATTGGTTTGGCCAATTAATATTTGCCAATACAACATTTTACAACCTATCAGTATCAGAAGTCGGTTCCGATAGTGGCCGACAGCTAGTCATACACTTTTAAACTGGAAATATTGACTTTGTGGGAAAATCACATGACAGATTGTAATTAATATTTTGAGTTAGATGGTTGATTTCAACAGTTAACTGGTTTCTAATAAAGTCAAAAACTGTTAAATTTCAGACATATGTAATACATTTTCATAGTCAACATTTTTGGGGGGAGGGGCAGCAGTGATATCAGCCAATTATTTGGCCAAGCTATTGGCATTTCCCTGCTCCAAACTATTATTATTATATTGGCCTTCTCCTATCGGTCGACCTCTAATCCATATACATATTTATCACAACACATCATTTGATACTGTTGCCAGTTGAGGCCAGTCCTGATAATGCCAGAGGCCTGAAGGAGCAGGGCTCATTAGTTAAACTTTAGAATATTAACATGGGGATGCATTATCATACCCTCAGTGTAATGACACATGTACTATTTATTTAAACAAAGGAAAATAAAAAAATTCCTGTTTTATGCTACATTTGTGGCAATTTCAGTATAGATTTCTGAATTTCTGAGGTGTACTTGAATACACCATGAAGCCCCTGTCCCTGTGTATGTCAAACTCTGACACAGACAGCAGAGGCAGTTATGTACATGAAACTAGTAGAGACTCTAAGCAGGGTTTTTTTTTATCCCAGGATATTTTAGTACAAATATTTACCCTCCAGTGTGGAGGAGAGAATAAATACATGTATTCTCCAAACGGAAAATCGAGCCACATTTGGCTCTTCACCACGGTCAGTTTTGTCTCTTCTGCGTCTTAGGCTGTTAGATCTGTCCATATCCAGTTAAAATGACCAGAGCTTCTTATGAATCAACTTTGTTCATAGTCTTAGTAGTAGTAGTCATAGTCATAGTCACAGTCTTGGTTGCTGGTTTCAGTGATCCAGGTCAGGGTAGCAGGTGATTTGAGCAGAAATCTGTGCCTGGCTCACAGATTATATACATTTCTGTGTATATGTGCTAATGAGCCATGGGTGAAACATTAAGTGGATCAATGCATCTTTTTCCAGAAGGTCACAGGTCATTCAGAGTTATTCCTTGTTGATCGGGCAGTGTTGATTTTTTTGTCATGGCTTCTCACTTCTCCACCCCCCACCTCTTTTCTTTTTGGTTTCTCTCTCATGTCTCACCTCTGGGCTCTCAGCCAAGAACCAATAGAGAACACACACACACAGTCCCTCTAGCTCTTTCTATTCGATGTGTTCACATCATGTCGACACGGCAGCCAAGTGCTGCTGGGAAACTAACCACGCTCTCTCCGTTCAGGAGCCAGTGCTCTCCACGTCTCCTCTACCTTAGAATACTTGAGTGGGCTCTTTCAAAGCCTGTGTTTTCTGTGTATAATGACCTGAGCACAAACACTGAACAAAATGCAGTTCTATTATTACAGACGGCTCAGAACTGAGGGATGGACCATACTGATATGTATCTACTGGCATTAGATCTCTTAGATATCCCAATATTCATATTTACAATATTCTGGAATATTCAGAGGATTCAGTCGATGCATACATTTTAATAATGATAATAAACTGTATATAAGAAGTGGAAGGAGGTGTCATGACATCACCTATTGGTTTATGGACTACCGTTTTGAAGCCAGGAGTTTACGTTTTGGCTGTCACCATGTTGGCCAGAAGTGACCATATTTGGACAAAGGGGGCGGAACTGCTGGAGTGTGAGGGGTCCCTCCTGACGCCAGCACTGGTGTGTTTTGACTGTTGGCTCTTTCTCACACTGGATGTGTTTTAACATCCAGTGTGAATGTTTTAACTGTTAGGAAGGGCTACCCCCTTCCATGGAAAAGGGCTACCCCACCTTAGTGGAATTTTAATCACTTCCTCCCAGAAAGAGCATTAAACAGCTGCAGCTCCTTTAGAATGCTGCTACTAGAGTTTAAACCAGAACTAAGAGAACAGACAAAAACAACTGGAACAAACTGCCAGTAGAGCTTAGATTTGCCCCAGATGTAGACTTTCTCTTTTCATGTGTCTCTGAATGACCTCTGCAACTTACACTCTGTTCCTATCACACTATAAGTCTTAATAAATTCTTACTGCACTGTAAGTCTATTGCCATGTAACTCTGTAGTACTGTATATTCCTGTATATTACTGTAAATTGCCTTGCTTTAAAGCCAGCTTTCTCAAATGGTGGGTCATGACCCAAAAGTGGGTTGCGGACTTGTATCAAAAGTGTGTGGTTAAAAAAAAGGTTTTATATGGCTTTTTATTGTTTTAAATACAATCTGATGTCAGACTTTTATACTGACAGAAGTGTCAAAGTCGTGCAGTGGCTGGCGGTTGCCATGGAAAAGCAACCATTTGATGTTTATGGGAAAGATGTAGCGCAAATATGACCCTTAGTGTGTTAAATAATAACAAAACTAAACTAAACTAAACAGTGACAATAAAAAGAAACTGAAACCCAAGTGTGTGACATATCAGAATTAAAATATCAAAACTGAAATGTCATTAAGAACCAAAACACACTGTGTTCACTTAATATGTGAAAACAGCAAGTTTTATAAGCCTATTCTCTGTGCAAACACAGTTATGATGTTCACTCAGTTCATTATTAGAGTCATATGTATATATTTTGTTTAAAAGCTCACAATGACTTTGAACATCTGTTTACAAGACTATGGTTAGAAAATACATTTGTTTGGTTTGAATTCTATCAAAGTGGGTTGTGACTTCATGACCCTGGGAAAATGTGGGTCCCAGTTGAGAACCACTGGCTTAAAGTAGGGCTGTCAATCCATTCAAGAAAATTAACTAATTAATCATGATAAATCAAATTTTTTCTTTGTAAGACTGAAGCTTGTAATCATTTATATTTAAATGTAAGAATCACATAATTAATGAACACTAAATACAAAATAAGTATATTTAAATCTATTGCTTAATAGCATCTTTTTACCTTTAAACACAGATTATCTCCTGTGAACGTCGTATTTACAATTAAACCGTGAAGACCATCACAATTGACTGTCAGCTTGTCAGACATATTTCTGATCTGCATCAACAGAAATAAGAACAAAACTAGATATTTAAGTGCAATTTCAATTTCACCAAGGTCATTCAAATTAAATATCAATTAAAAGGAAATATTTTTTTCTTTCAGCTGACAGTTCAGAAAGATACACTTTTTTCACTCTGTTTGACTCCATATAAACTATTGGTGTTTCAGTCAGTTACTGAGTCAGATCAGTCTGTCACATGATCAGGTACCAACCATCGGTGCTTCATGTGACCATCACACAGTCCTTTGCCACATGTTGCTGTTATACATTCATGTATGGTGATGGAATCATGTAAGTTACTCATAATTTGATGCATAAGAACATACACTGTTCACATACTGTAGTTTAAACTCCACAGTGCTGCAGCAGAGAGAGAGAGAGAGAGAGAGAGAGAGAGAGAGAGAGAGAGAGAGAGAGAGAGAGATGGCGATGCTCAAGTGTATTAACAGCGATTATTATTCTAAAACACAAATAAACACACCCACACTGCAAGTAACACTGTCCAACACTGGTCACAGGTCAGCAGGCACAGGAAGTAAACAAAACTATGGTAATTTTTTTAAAAATCCAATTGTAATTAATCATAAAATTACAGTGTTAATTGTTGACAACTGTACCTTACAGATGATTTGTCATTGTTATAGTAAGAAAATGGCAACATCATACCATATCAATCACATTGTGAAGAACTTTGCTGCCATAATGCCTTAGCTGTATATCTGGTATGGTCTTGGTCTCAGTACACTCTGGTCTAGGTTATGACATTTTCACACCTAATATCTGGACTTTTGGCCTTTCCAAATTTGAGCAAAATCAAATTGTCAAGTGTGAAACCTCCTCCAGACCATGGTACGGACCATGGTTTGGTTCATGTACAGTGTGACATGAACCAAACCACTTAATGAATAATTCAGACTGACCAAGATATGCAAGGCTATTGTTGTGAAAAACAAAAGACTATACTATTTTGGATTTAGTGATACTGAGCATAGGTACTGCGTACAACAGGCAAAATTTAAGTCATATCTTTTTGTATTCTTTTAAGTTTTTGTATTTTTTATGCTAGTTTGTCTGTTTGACTAGACATTTCTAAATGAGTAATCTGCACATTTTCCTTGATAACCAAGCATACAGAAAAAAAAAAATCACAATATTGTCCACAATAGTTGCAAAATCATCAAATTGTGCAGCCCTTTATTAGTCCACTATCACCCATTCCCACAACTGCAGCGCGAGAGCAAAACTAACTGCATGTGAAAATGCCCTTGGACTTGACTACAACACTAGCTCACACACTGAATCAAATGTAAACAAAAAATGATCTGTCAAACTTCAGTTGCTGCCCAGTAGAACTTTCCTGTGTGGGTCGATACTTGCTTTGTACCGTTTAATCTTTTTAAAAAGGCTGACAGCATGACCATGCATGTATATATTATCTGAATGATTAGAAAATGATAAGAATAGGGTTAAGATGGATCTCATCAATGGGCATCTTAAATAAAGTCCTCACCCTTAATTCCATCTTCCAGCCTTATTATTTGGCTAATTTCATCCGTTTATACTCAATCTTCATAGTAAAAATGGATTTGTATGTATCAAGAGTCTCAGAATCCTCACCAAGAATCAAACTTAAAGTTATCAGTCTCACGTGGCCCACTGTAGTCTTCTTAATGTTTTTGGCTAAAATCCTTCAAAAAAATGTGTATTATAGAGCATATCAACATGATGGAAAGTAGGGTCATTCAGTGAAAAGATTTGTTTTAAAGACACCTGTTTCTGTGTAGAGATCATGTGATTTCCCTCCATCTCACACATTTCTTTACCCAAAACAATCTTTTTATAGACATAATGTCATGTCATGTCAAGTGTTTCCAAAACATCTCTCTTCCTGTGGAATCTCTCTGTCTGGACAGCAACAGTTTAGGTCATGTATGGTGCTGGACTGAGTGATCTGGACAAATGTCTAAAGCATCTGTGTAAATCAGACTCACTGCACGTCTGAGTTCAGAAGCCGGACCCACAGCTCACAGATTTAGGGTAATTCTTCGTCATTATTTCTTCAGCAGCAGCAAAACAACATGTTATACAAACTCTGCAAGTTAACATAAACTAAAACTGAACACTTGTGTTCAGTTTTTCACACTTGTGCAGACAGATGCTGAAGTATCGCTATAAACGGACTGAAATAAATTCACTAGCCTAGCGACCTATGCTAGCTTCATTCATGCTACAAATCCATGATTAGTGCAACGCTCTCTGTAAAATATCATAATTACCCTGATAAACGGGCCATTTAAAATAAATATTAACAAAGTAGGAACGTTTTGACGTTGCCGTTACTTATTTTTTAATGACACAATCTGTTCGATCCCTCTGAAAAGTAGATCATATGACAGATTAATATCAATCATGATCTAAGATTGTGAGATCACCCAGCCCCACATAGACGCAAATGCTGTAGTCTGAGAATCTTTGAAGAGTTGCAGGTGCTTTCCTACTCTCTGAGATGCTTTATTAACATGGGCCCTTCTTTGGGCTCCTCATTTCAGGTAAAAAGCTTTCAACATTTCTATTTGGATATGTCAGTGGTCATGAACTAAATGCTTATTTTCAGCTCTTCCAATAAGTTAACTGGTTAGTAATAGTTCTCCCACACACACACACACACACACACACAGCTTTAAAAATTTTTTTTTTTGTTTGTTTTTTTAAAAGGTTACCAGTTTGGAGATGTCCACTTGGCTGTCACAGTCACAACCCTTCAAGCGTTGCTATTGGCTGTTGGCACTGGGTCCTCCCCCTCCTCCTCCAGGTGCTGCAGGTTATCAGCAGGTGCCACAGCTGTCAATGAAGTCATTTTGTCAGTGTTAGTTGTGACACTTGTCTGTAGAAAGATGGCTGCATAAACTCTGTGTATGAAAATTATTCAGAGGACATTTCATATTTCAAGTTGCAATTTTTGTAGTGCTCACATTATTTAAAAAATGTCAAATTTAACAGCAGCTTGTCATCTCACAGGCCTTATCCTCACTAATATGAATATTTTGCAAAACATTTTCATCTGCACCTCTCATCCACACACTAAAACACATAAGTCACCCACCAGACCATCACAGACGCTGCTTTTGCACCTTTGGCTTATAACAGTCTGGATGGTCTTTTTCATATTTGATATGTAGAACCTGACATTCATTATTCCCAAAGACAAGCTGAAACATGGATGGCAACACACTAATTAGCACTAGCTTGCCTAATTAGCAGGCTAGCTGACAGACCATAAAGTACAGCACCAAATTAATGCTAACATTAGCTACTGTAGCTAGATTACTCTAACAGGTCAGGTACTGTAATTAAGTACCGTAAACTTCATGACAGAATCCCCTGACAGTCTTGTTAGTGTAACTTCTCAACCACAACTACAATAGAGCAGGAGAAAAAACAACAAAAAAACTTTTATTCAATAAACAGAAGCTCTGAAAGTCTGACTCAGACTCAATAAAGCCCACACAGCAGATACTGGTCACTTACAACAGACACACCCTTAATTATGCATTAATAGAATTTTAACAGGTGTGTTATATAAAAATTCACTCCTGTACGGTTGTCATGATTAGCTATTAGCTAATTAACTAAAGAGACCAAAACTGTTTTTTCTACCAGGCTGTAAACAGGTTTATTTCTGCTGTGACGTTGGACATTGGATTGACTCGCTTTTGGAGTCAGACTCAAATGGACATTCATGGAACTGCAGGTTTAAACACTTTTGGCTTTTTCAGCCCTGGAGGTTGCTGCTTGTGCAGGACACACAGAAACAAAGAAAAATCAACCAAATGCCAAGCACTGATCTGTGAATCTATTTAATCTACTACAATCTACTTACAAAGTATATTTTATGGATTCACTTCTCATCTCAAATGCAAGGATTACTGATTTGTCTAATTTCTGACATGTGGGGAAAACTGCTCCTGGCTGTGGAACCTATGTTGCCTCTTTCTCTCCCCTCTCCTGTGATAAAAACAAAATATGTGGAAAAAGGCAGCGTTTAACAATAAACCAAACACTGCACTCTTATTAGTTCACTTATCAGAATTCTCTCCTCATCTGGTTTCCTTTGTAATCCTTTTCAGAACTTTATTGGTTCCAAACTCCATTACATCTATCTCTTTTCCTAATAACCTCACTTGGACCAGCACTGACTGACTGTACAGTAATGACGTAGTGTAATGCCTGTGTGTTGAGTGTTCCAGATGGTCACACAGTAGGAGTTGGAGTCGCACCAAATGACCTGCTCACTGTAGTAGAGCTACACCAAACAGCAGTGCTTCTACTAAACTAAATTCATGGGAGTCATGAGAGCTTAGTTTTTATTATATATACTGAGAGGCAATGATGCAACACTGTTTCTTCCTCATCTAATATCTAAACCAATTTTCTTGTGCCCAGGACAAGGCCAATCAATCACAGAGCCCAGTTGGTCATGTCGTTGACGCAACCTCGTGACAGTGGATGCATTACAGCCCAAACGGCGGCAACTTCACGAGCACTCACTCTGGCCTCTTTAAGACCTAAGGCATGGTTCCTGTTGGCAGTCGATAAGCCCGGCATTGGTCCACTGCAGCAATTCCATTACAGCATTTTTTTTTTCTTGCCTTTAAATAGAGACAATAATCAGTCCTTCATTTCAGTCATTGTCTTTACTGTTATGCTCAGTCCACTCAGTACACTATACTCAAAACAACAGAAACTAAACCCTACTGTCCTGAGTAATCCTCATGATGACAACTGGAGCATGACATCCTGTCTTAAAGGTCAGTTTCACTCATATATTCACAAAAAATAACTACACATTTCATGAACCAAAATAAACACAAAACGAAAGTGTTGCGTTTTCATTGCCTCTCAGTATATGAGTCACACAGTCCTAAAGGTTTGTTTCCTGATAAAATGGCCAAGACCACAAAATAACACAACATTAAAAATTCTGACTGTAACAAAGCCAGCATTATTCTTTAAAATCAAGTTTTTTAAGTGTTTCACCTTTAAACACAGCAGACATGGTTAGGGTAACCCTTGACCTTTGTCAAACTTCGACAGTTCTGTTATTTAGTTCCTAAGCACAAGGTTGCAGCATTTACTGACACTGCTGATTGCCCTGGGAAGGAAATTCAACTTTAAGTTAGCAAAGAAACAGGAGCAAACATTAGCATTTCTGCTAACAGCACCATGCTAATGCTAACATAGGAGTAGCTCAGCTGTAGCATGATGCTATCAGTCTATTGTCTGTTCAACCAGACAACAGTCCAAAGGTCAAAGGTTCAAACCCTGTCACTGCTTTACTTCATCCGGTCTTAATGCTAAACCTTCATGTTCTTCAACAATTCAATTATTGCTGCTTGGACCCGTTCACTGCTGTTTGCAGCTATATTTTAAAACTTCCTTTAAGACACTCTATTCATGGACCAATGAAGTCTCCCTAACTTTCCATCAGACTGAAACCCTTCTTGCCTGAGGCTAGTATTACCTGGGGATGTCTAATGATTTGTTATAAGTGCAGAGGTGGTTTGACTTCTTAAATCCTTGTCAATCTGCTATGTCCATAATCTGAATGTAAAGTAAGATTCCACAGTTTAAACATCAAGCAAAGATCTGATGACTAAAGCAGAACTGCAACACATGCGAAATCAGCATCTAAGGGACCTTGATAATAATGTATGGAGCCCACCGCAGACTTCTGTTTATATAGTATTCAGCATGGACTCCGAGGAGGTTTCTATAATGATTAATCTGCACATTGTCCTTGATAAGCAAGCAAACAGAAAAAAAAATCACAATATTGTCTACAATAGTCGCAAAATCACCAAATCATGCAGCCCTTTATTAGTGCACTATCACCCATTCCCACAACTGCAGCGCGGGAGCAAAACTAACTGCATGTGAAAATGCCCTTGGACTTGACTACAACACTAGCTCACACACTGAATCAAATGTAAACAAAAAATGATCTGTCAAACTTCAGTTGCTGCCCAGTAGAACTTTCCTGTGTGGGTCGATACTTGCTTTGTACCGTTTAATCTTTTTAAAAAGGCTGACAGCATGACCATGCATGTATATATTATCTGAATGATTAGAAAATGATAAGAATAGGGTTAAGATGGATCTTATCAATGGGCATCTTAAATAAAGTCCTCACCCTTAAGTGAGTTTCAACATCCCCAGGTAATATGAAATAGTTGCATTTTACTTAACACATACAATGACCTGGATCTTAACTGTTGAAAATTATGTTGTTTTAAAACCTCTGGAAATTTGGTTTGAAATAATAAAAATGCACATATGATGTCAAAGTTGTGCATCTCATTGAGCATCTATAAAAATCTCAGTGAAAATTGACCTTCATAACTATTACAGAACTTAGTCCAAAAACAGCTCATTCTGCTTTAGGGCATTTCTCAGACTGTGTAGGTGTGGCAGACCATGTTTTGACTGACATCTCATTAGCTTGCTATTCAATAGCTCGCTAGCTATTGAACACTGACAGTCAATGAAAACTTTGAGGCAGCAAATTCTTGATTTATATTAATTTATGGATTCAAACTGATGAAGTTTGAATGAAAACACATTCTATAACATAAGAAAATGGACAATAAGGAAACATGGTGAAAAAAATTAATTATTGTAACCACAAACCAACGTGGCTACTGCCAAAACAAAAATAACGACAGTCAGTATGGTGTATGCCCTGCATCAGCTTCAATGCAGGCAGTAATCCTCTGACGCAGGCTTCTGACCAGGCGAAGGGATGTGGGTCCATTCGTGGACGTCTGGACCACTTGCTGCCTGTTCTGTGGATGAGGAACCCTGCTGCCAACCTGTTCTGCACCACACCAAGGGCAATCAGACGTTCATCCCTTGACAGACGTGGCATTTTGACATGTACACAAATGTCAGTGGTAGCCTTTTTCATGGCTATATATAGCCTTACAAAACCAATCTTTAAAATCTGCAAAACACTTTTTTTAACTGCCAGAAATGCACTTGGCCCAGTTTTGGAAATTGTCCTACAGTACAGTGAAGCATGTCAACAGGACATGCCTACAATCCTACAACCAGACACCCTATGTCATCAAATAAAAATCCCCCCCAACTGCCCTATTTTGGGAAAAAAAAAAATAAATAAAAAAAAAAATAAGATCGGAAG
>JAPQRN010001166.1:0-13448 GCA_037367275.1 Coranthus polyacanthus | reverse complement strand
TGTAATAAAAGCCAAAGGTGCTGCAACAAAGTATTAGTTTAAGGGTGTGCATATTTATGCAACCAGGTTATTTTAAGATTTTTATTTTTTATTTTACCCCTTTAAAGATTTCAGTTTGTTTTTCAATTGCGCTATTCAGGTTATAGGTCACATTAAAGGTGGAAAAAGTGAAATTATTTATCTTGTCATTTTTTCACATCACAAAAACCTGGCATTTGAACAGGGATTTGTAGATTTTTTATATGCACTGTATTACACTGCACACTTGGACATGAAAAATCCACATCAGTTTATTGGTACTATTCCATGAATGTCTTTATATAACATGGCCAGCGTTCATCTGTAGCTTCATCCACTTCAACATAGCCTCTGTACTGACCACTGGGAGAGGGATATTTATCTCTAACATGATGTATAACACAGGTAGGTAAGACGATGCGGTTCCCTTTACCAAGTCTCTCTCCTTGTAGCACCCATTCAAGAAAAAAAGATAAGCAACCAGATAATATTGTCTGGCCGTTACTCACTCAGTTGTGATTTGTCCCCTTGGTCCTGCTGGTTTTGGTTGTGTTTTCCAGTTTTGGGATCCTGAAGAAGGTCTCCAGCACACCTCTGTCCAAGTGAGGGGTAAAACTTTCATGCATTGTCAGGCACACACAGCGTTCAACAGCAAAAAACCCATGATGAAACTCGTAGCAGCAGAGTGATTCCATTTCTGTTGGCATCGGAGGGCATTTAGAGCAAAGGCACCACCTCTTGCTGTTTGCTCTCTGCAGCTCAGTTTGTGGATGGTCCCAGGAGCTCGTATCCTCTTCTTCCTCTCTTTGCTGCATTTCTTCGGCTCAAATAAATACCCTGGCTGACTATCGGAGTCAGACAATACTGTACACTGTAAAAGGTAACATAACATCCTCTGCAGATGCCATTTTCACTGTTGAAAACCTTTGTTTACAAGCAAGCGACCACTATGCAATTCACACCCCCCTGGAATACCAGGGGGCAGAGACTGGAAATCCAAGCTGAAACGGCTTGTAGTTGCTCTTGCAGATATTTCTGGAAACCAATAGTGTCAAATTGCGTCATTGGTGGTGGAAGTAGGACACTTTTGGACCTCAGAACCAGAGACACAGAGGACACCGAAAAAACTGTTGTTGTTCACACTGTACATCAAATTTGCATTGATAGAGACAAGGTTGTAAAATTGGTGAAGTTATCCTTTAAGGGCATGGCTGAGTGGAGAGTGGAGAAACAATGGTCAGATGGGGACTATAGGATTACGCCTCCTGTCTCCCTCCAAGGCTACTACAGTTCATGTTCATTGCTACTGATTCTTGGTTGGAATTTGGCCAAGTTACCCCAGTTTTAATTTGGGATGTGCAAAGATATCGGCCAACATGTCAATATCTACTGATATAACAAACAAGATGGTCAAATGTTCATGTTCAATTAATGTAAGTCTTAATATATCAAACCTTTAATTTGTATGTTACAATAATAAGCACTTTGTATAAGATGTTACAGGTTGAGCAGTTTTCGTGTGCCAAGTAGTATGTCTGACTATGCTTTGAGTGTACCTGTGTAAAGCACAGGTTTTGTAGGTGTTTTGTGGGACACATTGGTCAGATGTTTGGATCCGACTTTAACTCAATCACATATTTAGTATGTTCTGCTATGTTTTCATATTACAGTTCCATGCACACTGTGAGCTGAAATGTTGAGAAAAAAAGAAACCAATGCCAATGTAAAACTATCTTCCCTTTATGCCTTCCTCTCTGTTCATGGGACTTTTTGCTGTCTAAATAAATGTGATGGTTTAATGTGTAGTACCCTACTTATTTTTGTTCATACAGTGTTTGTTGACATTTGCTTGTAGTTTGTAGTGCTTGTAATTAAACATGCATATGCCTGTGCATAATGGTTTCAAAATGCATTAGTTCCATGTTTATATGGTCAGAATTGTAATTAACTGCAATGTCCTTCAATTTAAACAAACCTTGAACCTGACATTTAAACATTTGTCGCTTTGCATTGGTGTAACTAGGTGTCACTTTATTTTCTGTGTTATTTCCTGTAGCATTAGAGGGGTGGTGCTAAATGTGGAGTGGACAGAGAGAGGAGATGGAAAAAGAAAACTGAAGGGAGACTCGCTGCTTTTGAGCTGGGTAAAATATCTTACATTCATAAGCTAAAATCTATTAAAAATAAGAGTGATCCGCTTGGAATATATTTTAATGTCGGTTCATGTACTTTACTGAGGGCGCTAACGCTAGCTAGCTGTTAGCCTTGTTAGAGGGCCCGGAAGAGAAT
Source organism: Coranthus polyacanthus (assembly GCA_037367275.1). Lineage (NCBI taxonomy): Eukaryota > Metazoa > Chordata > Actinopteri > Kurtiformes > Apogonidae > Coranthus > Coranthus polyacanthus. The sequence continues at coordinate 11,141 of JAPQRN010001166.1, read as the reverse complement.
GGCGTGTGAAAAAGACACTATGCACCAAAGTGGCAAGGGACTCTGCTTGAAGCCAATGCGGAAGTAACTTAAAGTTGAAATACCACTGACTGGTGCTGGGGGTGGCTCCAAAAAGCCCTGGCTCCGATAGACTTGCATTGAACTTCTCTCTAAAAATACTAAGCAATCATTTTTTTCCAGGACTCACTCCAGCCTCAGCCGTTCAATTCAGACCCTCTAATTACTGATCTGATGGTCCATCTTTAAATTTTTCCTCCATTAATCAGATCTCAGGGCTAATAGAAAGCTTTGATGTCTGCCGTGTTGGGCTTTGATTGACAGGTCAGAATGATGGCTTGTTTGCCTACCGAGTCGGACCTTCAGAGTTTCGTTTCATTTAATAAAACACATTTTTTCCGGCAGACATCTCCACTGTAGTTTCCACTAATAAGACTGTAAAATGATTTTGTTAAGGAATGTTTGATGAAGTTTACCATTTCACTGAGTCAGTAAGCTAGCACTTACCATTAGCTCACCTTTGACCCCTTGGTCTCCCATAGTTTTGCCCCTTTTGTCCAAATATGGTCAAGTCCGGCTCCAAAAAGCAAACATGGCGACGGCCAAATCGCAAACTACTGGCTTCAAAACAGCAGTTCAGAATCCAATGGGTGTCACAGTTCCTCTGTCTTCACTTCATGAACTATTATTACATGCACATTATGGAGTTAAGATGAAAATAGAGATTATTGGTGGATGTGACTTATGAATAGTGTGCTTCGGCTACTTTGTGATTCTTCGTGGGCCTTCATGTGCTGCAACCACACACTGCTGCTGCTGTACTGTACTCAGGAAACAACACTGCATTTTAGAGAACACTGCTTACTGCATCAGCGAGTGGAAGGTGTCTCTGGATGTGTCTGGATGTGTGTGTGTTGCTGGACATGAGGGTTGGACTCCTAAAAGTTTCTAAGTGGCTCAGGGAACATTGAGTACTAGGGTTTGTGATATTGACAAAAAATTAAATCTGGACAGTATGATGAATGATTCATGATTTAAATAATTTTTTTCATGACTCAAAAAACAGTTTTTTTAAAACTATATACTGCATTTGATGTGATGACATAATAACAAACAATAACAAAAAAGCAGCACTTGCAAGGATTGTCAATGTGCATTATTTGTTCATTTTTAACCTTTTAACATCTATCCTTTTACAGTATTTTAAAGAAAAATGTGCATTGTTATGTATTGTAAGTCAGTTTATAGTGATTGTTTACAGTCTGCACTAAGTATTCAGTTCATCCACTTTAACCTGCTGCCACTGCCTGGAACATGTTCTTCTGCTGCGTGAAAGTCACGACAATGGACTTAAAACTAAATGGAGTTTGGACCTAGCCTTACTGTCCTGCAGTATCTGACTGTGTGGTGCCTGCTTTTCTAAAGTAATTGTGCATGTTATTAATGAATGTAAAAAGTATTCTAGCATCTAGGGCTGGGTATCTTCATTGATTTCCTGAATCCATTCAATTCTGATTCACCAGCTCCCAATTTGATTTACATTTCGATATTTATTCAGTTAAGGATATGGCAGTTCCAATACCAGTATTGCTTGGATATGGAAGATTCTCAAATAAATAATCCTGTAAATTACACAGTGAACCTTCTAACTTGTGACATTATTAAACATTTGAATGTTTGCATTAAGAACTGACCCCAAAGCAGTTACGTCAATGGACTTTTTATTTAACTTCAACAAGTGGCTGTTAGTGTTTTTTTTAAGTACAGACTTGTGAGTCACAAGTGAAGTTGGCAACACAGATAGGTAAACAAATCCAATATATACACACCATATTTCTTCAGTGTGTTATAAGCAACAACTTTAAACCACACTTTTAATTAAAAAATACATACCATGAGTTGTTTTATTGCGAATGCTTTCTCCAGCCAAGTTTGTTTCGAGGCATTTGTTTTGTTGATTGTGTCTGGGTGACGTCTTGTTAAATGGTTCCGTATATTGGTGGTATTGCCACAGTTTTTCAGTTCAGGTCTGCATAGCTTACATACAGCTTTTGTTTTATCCCGTCTTTGTCTTCATGGTTTGCTAAAACCGAAGTGCAGTGACACTACCCTTTAGATGCAATGGTACTTCCAGTTTTATTTGGTCCACCATGTTGATTCAACTGACCAGATCTCATTCGAATAAAGAAACTCGCACGAGTGAGTGTAGTGGGTCTGAGCACCACTATTTTTTTTCAGTTCATTAGACTTGAATCCTTACAAATCATTACAAATCCTGTGTAAAAGGACATAAAGGGACAAAGTATTGTTTTGTCTATGTTCTTTGTTTTAAAAATAAATGTGTTGTCGTGTTGTTAGGCTGTTAACTTTGTGGTGTAATCTTTTCTACTTTTGCTGTTTTGTGAAAAAGGGTGTTAAAGGGTTAATGCGTAGGAGTTTTACTTCTGCTCACATTTCCCGTATAGCCATGAAATAAGTTAACCAGGCCTCTCTGCACCCTAGGCAGTGTCATATGCTCTGGTATTAGTATTTTATGCATATCCCAAATTTTAGTAGACCCCTCTACAATTCTTCTCCCATGCTAAATGGTGTTGTAGGATTATAAGGTGTAGTACAACAATATAAATATAAAGTACATATTGTTAAGGGGGGGCTACAAATACAAGATTAGTTTAAATTTTTTTCTTTCTCATAAGAAGTATGTGCCTGTCTTGAATCTAGAACAGTATTACTGTTTTCGAGTTTACAATAAGGTAAATACACTTGAGGTGGTGACAAGTTGGAGAATTACAGTTTATTATGGCACAAAAAGCACTTTCTAATCCTAGTCAGGAATACTATTTTTAAGACATTTCATCTTAAAATGAACAATTTCTAATCTTATTTAAAGTACGTGTTGTACGTGTCACAATTGTAGAACTAAAAGTGAGTTACTTGAAACAAAGAGGATTACATGGAAGGTAAAAAGAAAAAGATACTACTATTGAGCATCACAAACTTATTATGAGACACAAACCATCACAGTTGTGAAATATAGCTAAGAATGAGTTTTCTCAGGTAATTTCACGATCTTTCCCATGTTATAAGGCTTAAGTATAATGTCTTATTTTGAGAAATCCTATCAAGATAATTCACTTGTTCCATTGGCAGATTTCTTTGCTTATTACAAGCAAAAAATATGTTTTAATTTTTTTTTTACTTATTTTTGGAGTGGCCTTTTTTCCAGTGTAATTATTTCACTTGCCCTTCAAAACTTGTAGCATATCTTATATATTCCTATTATTACCAGATAAGTGATTTGGGGGCTTGTTATTTTATAATTCTCTCTTGTCATCCAATTACAGACCTAATCTGTCTGAATTTATTAAGACTTGCTTTCCAGATAACTGCATATACTAGCATTTAGTCAGTGTTTGGTGTCCTGTGTGTCGTTTCCCTCATTTTTTTCTTCTCCCATTTGTCAGGACTCCAATGATTGTTTGTAATTGATGGCTCTTCCATGTCATCATGATTAAAGTGCACAGATCATGTCACATTATTTAGATTAAACACAAGGCCAAGGTCTTTTAGAATTATAAAATGTTAAGTCTTCCAGATACTGAATTCCATCCGTGCTTTCCTTTGAAGCCATCAAATAATCCTCTCCTCTTCAGTCTGTCGAGGCATATTGGCATTTGACAAATAAGTGTTTTCCTCTGTGCACACAATGGAAACGATACATTTGATCTACTCACCTGATTAGATGCAGCAAGTGCTCCATCTCACTGGCAGCTATCACCGAACATGAATTTTTGGAAGTTATATAACAAGCGTGTTAAAAGAAATTCAGCTAGGAAACAAGAGGACACCTTGTGTGTCTCTAATCAAATCTGCTCTTTGTTCCCCTTTGGATCAAATGGGATGAATTGGCGCTCACCCCAGATGAAACTTTAAATCCTATACACAACAGTTTCCCAACTTTTCAAAATGCCTCCTGTTCTCCCAGAAAATGTTGCCGAACATGGATGAACTCCAGTCCCTTTTCTTGCTCCATTTTGCTCATAATGGCTACTATAGTCATCACATAAAGACCAAGAGTGTCCCAGGCCTGGACTGATTGGATGCTGGTGGGGCACAGGTTTTCAAATGTAAATGTGACAAATAAGCAGCAAAGCCTATTAAAGTAGAGAGAAAAAGAGGACACACACACAGAGATACACAATTTTCTCCCAACAAGAATATGCCCTTTTTTTGAAGGTTATTTAATTGAATAAATTTTTTCCCTTCTAACTTTCACTGCATTTCTAAAGTAGAAAGCACTCAGAGGCCTCAGCTAAGGCAGCATTTGAGTTGGAGCTTTGAATTTCAAACAGCCTCATGGTCAGCGATGCACTATGAAGTGTGCAGTTTGTGTGTGACTGATGCTGCTTTTAGTTTATTTATTTCGTTTTTGATTTGATTTTGAAGCGTAGCATCTGTGCAAATGCGGCAAATTGCAGTAGTTTTAACATTGCAAACAGGTGTGGATCAAAACGAGGTTTTGCCCTACTTATGACAATATCTACTCATTAAACAGAAGAAATTAGAAATACAGGATGCCTCTAATACAAGCCTCCTTCAAATAAAGGCTGGGTGCCATCTGCCGGGCCACATATTATTGCTGGCGGGCCAGTTTTGTCCCTCGGGCTGCTAGTGGCCAACCCCTGCCCTAGTGTAATTCGCAAATGAGAAAGTCTGGGTTCATATTTGATTTCCAAAGGGCATTATGAAGACAGACCAAAATGCCTCTGGATGCAATTGGACAGACCTACAATCAAGGGTTTTGCCTAGCTCAAAATGAGGCGGACCATCCTTATCTTCAGGCGACACGTGCATCTGTACGTCTTCAGCTGGCTTAAGATAACGTTTTAAAAGCAATCTACTTAAGGAGTTCTAATAATTATATAATTGAACAAAACAAAAAAACATCTGGTAACTACATACATCTTCAACATCATAAAAATACTTTAAATAAACAAACCAGGCAATGCACCAATCAGCCATAACATTATGACCACTCACAGGTTAAGTGGTAATAATGTTTACCTCATTACAGTGGCACCTGTCAGTGGGTGGGATATATTAGGCAGCAAGTGAACATATAGTCCTCAGAGTTGATGTGTTGAACACAGCAAAATGGGCAGCGTTAGGATGTGATTAACTTTGACGAGGGCCAAATTGTGATGGCTAAAATACTGGGTCAGAGCATCTCCAAAACAGCAGGTCTTTTTGGGTTGGGTCTGCAGTGGTTAGTACCTGCCAAAAGTGGTCTAAGGAAGGACAACCAGGTCAACACAGCTTTAGTTACAGCTTTTATGTGAAAACGGAGGATGAACGGAGGACCTCCCTTGCAGATGACACACGAGCGAATCAAGAAAACATGCCATCCCGGAAAAACCCTGGGCATGTAGGACATTGAACCAACTGGTAAATTGAACTTTCCAAGTCCTGACGGAAATATGGGAACACATCTTTCTTGTCAATTAAGGCTTTAAATGGAGTTGTTTGTTCTGTTTTTTTATTGGAAAATACTAGGGCTGTTCTTTTTTGGTAATCAGAAATGACCAAATGCCATAATCGTGAACATATATTTTTGAGCACTTAAAAGTCATAATGCCTGTATGATGATTTCATCCACTGAAGCCAGCTGTCCTCAACCAATTAATTACCAAATAACCAAGTAAAGATGTGGGATGTGTCATCTGAGATAAGCAGCAAGGAAATAAATGAGAAGGTCTATTCATAAGGTTCATAACTTACATGTCTTTCACACACATAAGGCGATTAGACACATATTTCTGTTGCTCAACTACAGAAAAAAGAATCTACTCGTACAGTACCTGTTACAGATAAAGCAGTTAAAGGATAACTTCACCGACCAACCTTATCTCTATCAGTACAAATTTGATGTGCAGTGTGAACAACAACAAGTTTTTTTTTGGTTTAGTTTAGCTGCAGCAGCTATTCTTCCTGGGGTCATACAGGTTGGTGACCCCAGGACCCCACATGGTGACAATACAAATTGCACATTACTACACTACACAATACACAGACATAAACTATAATACACAATACAATAAACTATAATGCACAATGCACAGTACAATTTGAACAACACAAACACCAGAGACAACAGTCTCGGGTTCTGAGGTCCAAAAGTGTCTTACTTCCACCACCAATGACGCAATTTGACGCTATTGGTTCCTGGAAATATCTGCGAGAGTGACTACAAGCTGTTTCAGCTATTATTATAGGTATTCCAGGGGGCTCCAGAACAGCAAGTTGCCCCCTTTCCCTCATGCCCAAGTAGGAGAAGTGTTGCCTCTTGGGCATGTACTTCAACATAGCAGAGTGGAAAACTTCCAATGGACCTGTGCAACACAAAAACAATAGTGTTTTCAGAAAAGAGAATCCTAGCACAATGTTGCTTACATAAAGTGACATGTGCAAAATAAAATGCTCACTTGTGTGCTTGAAGAGACCCATGTGTTCAAAGTCCTTCAGAAGACGTTTGTCTTGGACCGGAGCACACAAGGGGAGTTTGCCTCAAACCAACCACTTCTTCTTCCTGGCCTCCTCACTCAGTGGTTCATTCAAGCAATGCCACTATTCTCCATCTTCATCAGTCCATCTGTGGACATCCAAAATATGGTGTAGTATTGATACCCACCAGCACTTCATTTCCTCTAAAACAAAATGTAACATTTAGGTTGCCAACAGATTACGTGGCAGTCACACTAAGTCCATTCGGGCTCTATGGAGAATTATTATTGTTTATTATGATTATTACAATTACAATAATAATTAAAAAATTTCAGAACAGTTGGATAAAACTATACATATTTAGAGTCATGTTTCTGTGAACATAACTTCACTATACCTTTTTATGTATGCCACAAGTCAAACTGATGGAGGATATGTCTCCCTCATAATCTTTCTGATGGATGGAGAGCAGTCTGTTGTAATCACCTCCAGCTGTAACCCCAAATAGAGGATCTCTTCCAGTTCACGCCTAAATCCCTCTGCTTCCATGGCCGCAGAGCTGGAGACTTCAGTAACCTATAAGAAACAAAAATATAGATGAGGGATAAAGATATGGGTAGCAGCACATGTGTAGAACATACCTGCACCAAATTTGTCTGAATAATGTGTAAAGTGACAGTACTTTGAAGAAAACCCAGGTGTCTCCTGTCTTTGGGATTAGAACAAAAAAGGATCATGATTATTTTTGATAGAAACAATACTTAAAATTTGAAACAAAGTCATTGTTTTTTCTGGAAATCATACCTCCCATCCCTACTAATACTTTGTTGCATTCAAGGAGCTACATGTTTCCATTGAAATTCTAATCATGTTGCCCAAACCAAAAGTATTCTTTCTCTGCACTATATCATTTATGCATCTGTATCAGAAATAGATTTCATCAGAGCTCAAGGAAAAGTTTTTATTTACATTACTTTCTACCGTTATAGGCAAGTTGTACCTCTGTAAAGGCCCAGTCGAGGTACAGGAAGCTTGTTCTTCTATCGTCTATCAGCGAGTAAAATTAACATTGATTAGCATGTTTTGGGCCCTGCGATGAACTGGCGACATATCCAGGGTGTACCCCGCCTTCGCCCAATGTCGGCTGGGATCGGCTCCAGCCCCCCCGCGACCCTCCAGAGGATTAAGCGGTTACAGATAATGACTGACTGACTGACTAGCATGTTTTGTAAAGTTGTATATTTATGTAATGTTATATAAACAAAAAGGATGTTTACAAAACAAAGGTTACAGATACAAAGTGTGGTTTTCAAGACAACTTTTACAATGATATAATATCCCATATGCATTACATGTAGCTAATGGTAGCTAGAATCAACTTACCTCTATTTGGCCTCACTTTTCCCAGGGCTCTCACCTTGACCAACATCACTTCTAAGGAGACTGGGGACAGCAGATGTCTTCAGTGATCTCCTGGTTGGGCCTCCTATCAACTCTGATTTCATGTCTCTGGTGTAGTCATCTGCCATTTTTGGGTTTTGTTGCTTCAGTTGAGTACAATTACCATCAGCAATGACTGGACATCCATATGAATAGTGGTGAATTTTCCCTTTAATTTTGCATTCAGTGGTTCCCCTGTCCTTTGAAAAAAGCCAATGCTGGACAGGTAGCAGTCACAGGTGGCAGCCCGTCATTGTATCAAACCACTTCAGACCTGCCCCATAGCAGATAAATGGTTGTGTCTGGCTCAGCCTCATCCAGTCCGAGTAGAAATCAGTTTGAATGGGAGCAGTGCCAGACTGATGCGTCTGGTTCCCAGGCTCCCGCATGCTTATGTGAAGTTATGCAAATTCACTCCATATTTTATTTAGCGTTCTAGAAGACAATGGTCCAAAGATATCTCAGTTAAAATTTGAAAGAAATCTGTAGCAAAATCTTGAGCTATATTGATTTTTAGAAAAACATCCACTGTGACTCTGACCTTTGACCTTTTAAAGTCAAACATTGTGTTGCTCTACATCTTGACACTATACGTGTATATGGTAAATTAGAATAAAATCAGATCAGTTTTGACTGAGATATAATTATTTAAATCTTCACCACTCATTAACAAATGGGGAATTTGGGGAATTTTTCCTGACCTTGACCTTTGATCTAGAACAGCCAAAATGTAATCATAGAATAGAATAGAATAGAATAGAATAGAATATGCCTTTATTGATCCCCCATTGGGGGAAATTCCAACTGTTCCAGCAGCACTAGAAAATTTAACAGAAGTGCAAGAATAATAACAATAACAAATAACAATAATTAAGTGATAAAATAAGTATGTACATAGAAAAAATAGCAGCAACTGAGTAGTAGATAAAATATAGGTATGTACTCAAAATAACAATAACAAGGTAATAAAATAGTATGTACACAAAAAGATGGATGAAATATAATGAGTGCAAAAATTTGTTGTGCAAATGACATTGGAATGAAATTTGAATGAAAACCAATTTTGTTAACATCAGCCAGTGATGCTGATGTTGTAGAGTCTTATTGCAGATGGGATGAATGACCTGCAGTAGCGCTCCTTCTTGCTGGTGGATGTCACAGTCTGCTGCTGAAGGAGCTGCTTAAAGCCCCCACTCATGCACCGGGTAAGAGGGGTTGTCCATGCTTTGCTAACATCCTCCTCTCACCTACTTCCTCAATAGAGTCTAGGGAGCAGTCCAGGACAGAACCGGCCCTCCTGACCAGTCTATTCATCCGTAGCCATGGACATCAGGAACAAAAAACAGAAAAAAACTCACAAAAAATCAATGGTCAAAGTTTGTACGCTAGAAACAGAAGAACACTGTTAAAAACGTAACTGCCTTGAAGAAGAGGCAAAGAAGAGGAAACGTAAAGACATAACCTTGGTAGGTTCTTAATAGTATTGAATTGTGAGGACTAATGCATCCAAAGCATATGGCAAGATAATATGTTCTTGAGCAACAGCATTAATGTCAGGGACACTCCTGCACTGACAAAGCAGGGCAAATTTTTGGCAACTGAACATTCCTGACAGAAAGCAGGAAAATTGATCTTTTTGCGTGTATCTGGAAGCATAAACTATTGTCATATGAAAGTCACGCATCAAAGATACTGACTGAAACAAAAAGACTTCATTCCAAGTGTGCCAGCTAGTGTTGTAGTGTTGTAGTCAAGACCACCTAGACTGAGACAAGACCAGATGCACATTAATGGCATTATAGCAAACCAGTTTTTGAAATATTAACACAGTTTGATATGGTATGATATCAACAAACCATTTTTCTCACCATAACACTGAAATAGCAGTAATCTTTAAGGTGATTAAACTTCTAAAGACAGTAGATGTGTATATTTTAAGTGTCCAACACCCAGTGTTGCACAGAGATTGAGAGGGTTAGGGTAGGGGACCACCTTAAAAGGTGGTCCTGGTCTCAAGACCAAGACCAACCTCGAGTACTACAAAACTTGTGCCAGCTAATAAAACATGTACAGTTTTGTCCAGGTGGAGGCAATTTATGGCAATTATGTTGCTTTAGTTCGGGGCTAAAACAGGATTCAAAGAAAGTAGTAATTATCAACATCCAGTAGAAACGTCAGCATCTATAAAGCAGCCATTGTAGACATTTTATTTACTGTTACTGACTGAATAGCCAAGAGATATTAAATGCTTTATTAATCACCCTTCTGAGTGCCTCCGATTTCTTCAGAAACATTTAACTACTAAGAGCAACACCATAGCAGCACTCAATATTAACAGTTTCTTTGTTTTAATAAGTAATTATATTTCATGTAAATTGGTGTTTGCAGCTTATATCCTGGATGTATACTGCGCAGTGAGTCTACATTAATGCAAACTGTAGTATATGCAGTCTTTCTTAATATTTTCTAAAGTGCTATGATGGAGGAGTTGAGACTTTTTATTCTTTCCTGTCTCGTTTTCCATATTTTAGTATAACCTGTTCCACCTCTCCAAAGTGGTGAATACTTTTATTATTGAGGGGCCTATTATTTTTTACTGCTGCCATAAAATGTCTCATTCTAGACCTTTTATTATTGTACATTATTTTAATTATAGACCCCCCCCCCTCTCTCTCTGTGCCTATAGTGTATAGTTTGTACACATGGAATTGCTCTAACAGAGGCTGCTTGGTTCCCCTCAACCTTCCTTCCTTCACTTGGACTTTTCTGAAATTTTCTCCTTTTCTGTATCCTGTCATGCACATTAGCACCAAGGCTGAAGATGACATCTCAGTAACCCAAGGGTGTTTTAATGGCATATCTCATGGAACAAAGCAATGGATATAGCAGGCAATAATTCGCTCATCGTCACTGGAGCAGCAAGAGCAACCCATGGTATTGTGACTCTTTTTTTTTTTTAGCTTCAGGAACATAAAATCTTTTGCATGTTTTCCCGTTGTGGAATAAATATCAAATACTCAAAAATGCCCATGTCACCCTCTCAGATTCCCCTGAAAAAATCCACAGGTGCTCCTACACTGACCACCAGACATCTGTAACATTGTCTCTTTACCTCAGTTCAAATCTAAGTGTCCTTGAGTGTTTAGAAAGGCGCTGTCAAATAAAATGTATTATTATTATTATTATTATTATTATTATTATTA
>JAPQRN010001164.1:0-13453 GCA_037367275.1 Coranthus polyacanthus | reverse complement strand
GAGGAGTAAGAAGAGGAGGGGAAGGACGAAGAGGAGGGGAAAGAGGTGGAGGAGGAAGAGGAGGGGGAAGAGGAGGAGGAAGAAGAGGAAGAGGAGGAGGGGGAAGAAGAGGAAGAAGAAGAGGAGTGGAAGGATGAAGAGGAAGAGGAGGAGGAAGAAGAGGAGGGGAAGGATGAAGAGGAAGAGGAGGAGGGGGAGGAGGAAGAAGAGGAGGAAGAAGAAGAGGAGTAAGAAGAGGAGGGGAAGGACGAAGAGGAGGGGAAAGAGGTGGAGGAGGAAGAGGAGGGGGAGGGGGAGGAAATCAAAGGGTAGAAAGGGAAGGACGGAAGGAGGGCGGAGACAAAACCAGGTATGAGGAAATGTGGGCGGGGTTATGCATAAAACAAGGAAGAAAGGGGAGGGGAAAAAAAGTCAAAATGGAAAACTTAAAACATAACAAGCAGTCAGAACTGAAAAGATTCTTCAGCCAAACATTAGTTTAGTCATTTACAGCCAGTGGAAAGGTTAGTTGATTTAGTTTACAGTGATGTAAGTCAATATGTTTCTTTGTCTTAGAAACTTTTTTTTTACTTATTTTGGATACGTTTATAGATAAATATCTGCAAACTCTGAATTTGGGGAATGATCCTGATTTGACCCACTAAAGGTTGCAAATCATATCTTATATATTAATGTAAAAGAGATGAGCAGCTTGAAATGGAAAGATGACGCTGAACCGAACGACGCGCAGAGAGGAAACTGAACGTCTCACGGACAAAAACAAGTGAAACCTTGAACCTGGATTTAAACTCCTGAGTTTAAACTCCTGTGAAAAGGTCTAGGGCTTTGAAGTCCATGAACCAAACAGAGAAACATCGATGATAGATTTGCGTGTTTCTTTGCAGTTTGTGTTGGAGTCGTTGTGATGTGCAGGATGGTTTTTTTTCCGATGTTAGCTTATGTACTTACTTCCATGACTCTTATAGCCTAATGGAGAATCTGAGCTCCAACTGTCTTTGTGCTCAAAATGAGACATGCACCGTTAAATAAGTGCTTCATCTTACAAAGAAAAAAACAGAAGCAGCTAAGCTAAGTTCCCCTCGTCACGAAGAACAAAACAGTTCATTTCTCAAACTTCAGCCGCTGTGAAAAAGTTGAAAAGTGAAGCGTAGAGAAGGAGGAGGACAGACGTGGTGGTTTTCCTGACCTGCAGGCAGATGGCGAGGTTGACCCTGCAGCCGAACGAGGTGCTGACGGCTCGAGGGTGAAGCCCCAGGTCCTTGAAGAGCTTGGAGAAGGACTGCGTGAGGGCGATCCGGGGACGCTCCTCTGCTACCACCACGCAGGTTCTGACCCGGGACAAGTCCAGGCCTCGAGCCTGAAGGGGAGACGCCACATGTTGATGTTTTTCCACGTTCCATGCAGAGAATCTGTCGTCTTCTCTTTTCACAAATCATTCTAAAAAAAGGTATTTCTGAGATACTAAAAAAAAAAACACCTTCCATCTTCTGATTTTAAAATAAAATCACGATCCAAGTTTTGAATATCGTGTCATATTTTAAAACTAACTTTGAAAGGTTGAAAAAAAAATCTAATACAAAATGTATTTGGGAGCAAAAAAAAAAAACTTGAACTGATAAAAATGGCAGTTTTCAGAGTAGAATCACAGTTAAAGTCTTATCTTCGCTGCAAGACCTTTAATAAACAGTGTTTTCTAAATCACATTTCATGTCATACATTCTTTCATCCTGTCTTTTTCCATCAATCAAAACTAAAAAAAAAACCTGTAGTAAGTAAAAGTAAAAACTAAGACCAAACTGGAAGACTCGACAAATATAAAAACTACTCTCGCAAACGGTCCTAAAGTTTCACACCAGTTTACAGATCTTCATTCACAATGTGGAAAAGAAACAGAAGGAGACACCGACGGTGAAAACACATTTAAACTCATGTGAAATGTTTGTTATTTTGCTGAATTACAAAGTGAAATGTGACATGACGTTCATCCCATACATACATACATATACACATACATGAACGTGAGTGAGTTAAAAGTCGAACCTTCAGAGAGTCCGTTTGAAGACCCAGGCCTTTGGTGCAGAGCTCCATGACGCTGTAGGAGCAGAACGTGTCGCGGACTTTGTACTGACTGACGGCCGACAGCCACAGAGCCGGGTTCACCTCCAGCTCCGACGGAGGGATCAGGATGGACTGGTGACCTGAGTACACGCTGCACACACACAAACCGCTGCTCTATGTCACTTCACCCTTCATTAAACCATTTAAAAGATCATTTTGCAAGAAAGAAAGTCGTGGTTTGTCGTAAAGTATCATTAGTTTAGTGAGTTAGTGTCACCTCGTTCTTCGAGAGCGAGGTGAAGAAGTATTGAAAGATTAAATCGCCACCGGTCTGGTCGTGTTGAAGATGTTATTTTAAAAAAAGAGATGTCACCCATTGATTTGAAACAACTCAAAAAACCTTCTTATCGTGTCTTAGCTTTGATTTTAATACCAATGAACGCCTTGATTAATTAATTCATGGAGTCTGTAAAGATCTGCAGCAACCCCACTTAAAAAACATCTGAACTATCCCTTTAAGACGAAGAAAACTCTGTTACAAATGAAGCTACAATCACGTGATGAAGCTCATTTATTAACATGAGTCATGGTTTTTTTTTTTTTTTTATGTGCCAGAATTTCCGGGCCAAAATATAAGAAGTTTCCATCCCAAAATGTCCAGCTGTGGCCTTGGTTTTCCATGCGTGTCTGACCTGCAAAGGCACCAGAGGACGAAGCCCAGGCCGCAGTACGGGTCCAGACAGATGGCGACCTCTCTGGACGGGTAAAGCTCACACTGCAGCTTGATTGAACGGCAGAAGGCACTCGTGGCTGTGTGAGACATCTGCAGCGGAGGAAAGCAGCACTCATTAACACTCATCTTCAGGCCCAAAACTGAGATTTTTGTAGAGAAAATGTCAATGTAATAAAGAGCAGATGCATTTTTTTTCCCACTGCAGCGAATATTTTAAAAGCAAACAGGCAGAAATCATTTAAAAAACGAAAACGCTGTCTTTTCTTTTTCTTTCTTTCTTTCTTTCTTTCTTTCTTTCTTTCTTTCTTTCTTTCTTCCAGCAGAAACAGGATGAAAATCTGCAGGATGGAATTAAATTCTGCCTTCTCACTGAGTTACAAATGATTCATTAATCACCAACATGTCTCCAGTTTCAACAATTAGCATAACAAAAAGTTCAGGAAGCAGCAGTGACCTGATGAATTGACCGCCTCGCTGTTCTCGTTGTGTTATGGCACCAATAATCCACCCCCGACTGATCTGCTCATTAACTGCACTGATTAAACATAATGGACGGCAATTTAGCAGCACATGAGGAAACATCCTGCCGTAGTTTCCTCCTGTCCTGCTTCTCCTTTTGTCGTTTCTCAAAGCGAGCTGAAGTTTTTACGCACTTAAAATGAAGAATTGAACGACAGACCGGATCAGTCACTTGTCAGCTCATTCCAAAGGGAACGGATTCACAAAAAAACCACAACACAAGTCACTGTCGATGTATGTGACCACTAGAGGGAGTAGTGAGTCACTGCCGGTCTCACAAGGCGATGAAAACCATCGCAAAGGCCGGGTTGAGGATGAGAACCGTTAAGAAACAACTTTCAGAGTCAAAGAAAATGACAAAGTTAGAAAAATATTATCATCGCCGTTGTTTTCTCCACTGAACGCGACTCTAAAGTAACAGAATAAAGTTTGATGCTCAGCGTTTCTTCTCCACTGGTGAGGTTGATCCTGAAGCTCATGAAGGTATAAAGTCACTATGTTACGTTATTACGTCGCTGCCGTTTGTTGATCCACGGTTCAGACTAAACTGTGACAGTTCTGACCTCGTTTGGACCCTTCAAACAGGTCTTTAGTGCAGATATCGTATGGAGTCGGAGGTGATTAGTGGTTTTACTGTGACTGTTTTCAGTCTAAAAACACAGCTAAGAGATCGTTGAGTGTCACAACAATAAATAAAGACGGAACAAATGAATCAATACAATATCTCGTTAAGTTGTAGTTTTAGTTTAGAGGTGTTTCCAGGTGTTGCTAAGCCACACGGATACAGGTGTATGTTTGAATGTACGTTATGTTTGAGATGTTACCTTGACTCCAGCGAGCATCCCGGTGGTGGACACGCTGAAGTCCAGGTAGGCCAGCGTGTCGGGGTTGGACGGTTTATACAGCAGAGGAGGTTTCTTCTTTGGCAAATCATCTGGAGAGAAAATGAAGCTCGTCATGAAGAATATTACATTCATACAAAAAACATAATCATATAATATCAGCAGAGCAACGTGTCCATTTATTCTAGAAGAGGAAAAGAGGACTTTGTGTCTGTACCCGTGTCCAGGACGGGAGGCCAGGTCCGAAAGTCCACAGCCGCCGTGGCTTCCTTGGACCTCAGCAGCTTCGAGATGAGCTGTGTGGTCATCACACACACCGACCGACTGACCTGCACGAGACGACACAACTCGACACTGTTAACGTCCTGCAGAACAAATATCCAACAGCAGGGAAGAGCAGAATGTCACGTGAAACTGAGCTGCTAATGGGATTTATAGCAGAGGAACAGTAGCGACGTCGTCCTGGTAGAAGTTATTATTCACAGCTCACATTTATTCATTTATTCCAGATTGCTGGAACTTATCAGACACTTAGATGTTGTTCATTCTGACCAAACACTTGGACTTTCTTTAGGTTATTTGTCGCTCGCTCGCAGGATGTATCTGCTGGAATAAGGGTGAATAGTGTCAGGATTATCATCTCCTTCCTTCCTCTTATCTGTGCGTTATCACTTTCAAAGTCCTCGTCACCACATGAAAGAACGACAACCTCTGAGCTGCAACTACACCCTGAAAACGTCAAGTCTTTTTTTGTGCCTTCGTAGGGATTTAGTCATTTTAATACGACGTCGACGGGCTTCCTCATGTGCACACGTTCCACCAAAACTTCTCTCATGACACTATTTTGCAAACGCCCTGTCGCAGCATCCTTCGCTCAGCGACGCCAAGAACTGGACCAACAAGCCAGAGAACGTTTAGCCCTGTTCCAGAACGGTGGTGGAGGTGGAGATTGATCTACGGCACCGACACAGAGCTGACGAAGTGTGAAGGTTATAGACTGAAGATCAGAAGAATGGTGACAGTCAGAAGACGTTGTCATCTTGCTCACTTTATTTACTGCTGGACAGAAACCTATTGACAGCAAATTAATTGTGGATTTTCACGAACTGAGAAGATGTTTTTCAATATATGCAGCTTAAAATCATATAAAAGAGCTATAAGTCTGAGGGTATTATATTAAATTATGAAGATGCTGTTGATGAAAAAGTTAACGGTAAATAAACACCTAGAAGTATCTGTCACCAAACAACGAGGAAATATCTTAATGTGTTCCAATTATTTATCAAACTGTGTGAGTGACGGGACCGAGGCTTATACGAACAATCGGACTCTTCATTAATGGGACAATTATGTGAATATCAACAGTTTGGACAGAACTTAAATGAAGGCTAATAAAAACAGATTCCAAACATTGAGATAATCTATGAACCGCAGCCTATAGGTGCAGGAGAAGATCGTCACATCATTTTCTGGACAGATCTCTCATCCTTAGACTGAATATTCACCTCTACGATCATCTTGACCGTGGGCAGCGTGGTGGCGATGTTCTGTGGATGAGGCGGTCGCACCGTGATCGGGACGCAGCCGGCGTAAAGGCAGCCGTAAAACGCCACGATGAGGTCGATACCTGCAGGAGGAGGAGGAGGAGGAAGGGGACAGATGGGAGGAAAAAGAGGAAAAAACAGGGAAAAGACAGAAAAAGGAGAAGGGAAAAATTAAGAAAGTTAGAAGTTAGGAACAGATACAGAAGGAAGGAGACAATAGAAGAGAAAGATTAACGGAAAAAAGTAAGAAGAAGCCAAAGGAAAGAAGAGAGGGGGAAAAGGAAACAGTCAGACACACATCCTCAGAGGTGAGGAGGTTAAATATCGAGCGGCGGATTCAGGAGCCGATTCACTGAATGCAGCTTTAAGACGATCTCCTCGTGTCGGGGAATTCATCCTGCATGGCTGCCTCCGTCCCGCCGTGATGGACACTCCGCGACTCTGAGGGAAATTACAATTCTTTCCGTACTCCTTAATTTTCCCTGGAGCGCTCCGTTCGATCTCGCTGTCTGGCTGAACGTCTTTGTCGTGTCCTTCCTCATTTAAAAACACAGAGTTTGTCCTTGTTCACGTCGACTGTCGAGCTGAGGGATCATTATGAAACGCTGCAGCAGAATCACGCTGACATATCACCTTTACACATCCAGCAGTTAGGGATGAACCTTATCATTTATTACTAAACTCCAAAAGCGGGACACGTCGGTCTGTCACTGTGTATGAAGTCACTTCACATCTCTGTAATACACTTTGACACAACATCACAACGCTTTATTCTAAGCACTCTGATGACGATGAAGATATGTTTGTTGTTTTGTTTTGTTAGTAGGGGTGTAACTTTCAATATGCCACAGAAACACGAGGGAAAAACATCTCCAAAAAAACTGAAGCAGCAAAGATGCAAAAACTAAATTTGTGTCACTGACAAAACTTTTGGCCACGACCGTTCGTGTCATGGAAAAAACAAACCAGTGCACGGTCTCTGTGTGTTTCATCGTGTCGAGAGTGAAGAAGAATCAGAGACGGCCTGAACTCTTCACCTTTCCAGAGTAAACTAAAACGGTAGACTGTTGGTTGGTTGGTTTGGATCCAACAAACTGAGCTGTGTCTTTATGGAGCTTTGTCTTCATCAGACAAAGCTCCATAAAGGAAGTCACTGACTACTTTCCAAACACTGCTTTTTAGATTCAGGCTGTTTTTAGACTCTGTTTCATTCCATTACAGTGTGAGACGCAACTATTTTTAAACATTAAAAGCTTAAATTTGAGTTAATTAAATACTTAGCAAAAGACCTCACTAGAAAAGAACTGATTATCGTCGTCAAATTTGGTTTCATTTGGGTCGGTTTCCATGGATGTGTTCTACAGTTTGCGGCTCAATCTCTTTACATAATCCTGATTCTATGGTGTGATGGTCGTTTCATCCTGATGTGCAGTGTTTACCTGGAGGGTAGACGAGTGCGACGTGGTCTCCGTCCTGTAGGTGGCCCCGCTCAGCCAGCATCGCAGCGATTTTCTCTGCTCTCTTATGCAGCTGAACACACGTCAGAGAGCTGGCTATTGTACCCTGGAGGACACACACACAGAGAAATGCTTGATTGACACATTCAATCAGCAGTGTGTATCAGTAGATGTCATGTCGTATTTTCTGTTGCCACATCTCAGTGCTGAACAGCTGTAAACAAACCGGTGGATCATATCACCATTATGCAAACTAACATAACGGTCACACAGAGCAAATATGAACACAATCCCTCACACGCTGCACAGTAATACTGCTCATCTAGGACACTGTGACACTCGTGCTTCCATAAAAATACATCATTTTCCTTTGCATCTTACAGGATTTAAATGCAAAAACCAGCTCTGAAAAGTTTGGAGCCAAATGAACTAGGTTTGCATATTTCAAACAAGAAACTGCATAAAAACACAAGTGAAGCATGGGTTCATACACATTTTACATTTCACACTCCAAACTTTTTCAAACTCCCTCCACTTGTAAGTGCAAACAGCTGGATGTTTATGATGTAAATAAACGTGATCTCTCGGTGCGTTGGCGGGTTCATTACTTGCGATGCAATGCCAGGTGTCATTCATAATCTACAGCAGATTGTGAGTCTGTGTGTGTAAAGCCTCACCCTGGAGTTGAGCAGAGTGTACAGGACGTGGTCCGGGGTGGACTGGGCTCGCCACTGCAACACCTCCGACAAAAACAGGAACTGGAAGAACAAACGACAACAGAGGAACAGTGAGACGGGGACGACCACAAACAAAAACATACGGATGTATATGACGAGAACCAGTTCGATCAGATGTGTCCACGACCTTGACCTTTGACCTTTGACCACCAAACTGCTCATCGTTGGATCCAAGCGAACGCTTTTGACAAATTTGACGAAATAAAATTGAGCATAAATAAATCTAGGCGGGACCAAGTATTATTTTCCTTCAAAGTCAGTGATTCTGGTGAAGCCTGATGTTCGCTGTCGTCGGAACCAACGCTCTGTCCATATTTCATAGTTTGATTCATATTGAAATTTTGTACAAATGTTCTGGATAAAAGCAGAAAATAATCAAATCTGAGACACAGGCCTCTCCACAGGGTCATTTTCTAAACTATTTATTCACTGGTTCTACATCTACATCTGTCTACATCATGTTTTGGTAAAATGGTAAAGTGATGTTTGCAGCTCATTCACAGAGTCAGAGGATGCACTAAACGTGAGAAAGACAAAGGAATAAGAGCGATAAGACGGCAGAGAGAGGGGGAGACAGAGGAGAACAGAAACGCCAAGGCCATGAGAGTGTAACAACAGCAGAAAGAAAGAGACATGGAAATTAGAGAACAAATCAAGACGGAGAGTTTGTTTCTGGCCTCATGAATTTTTCACGACTTTCTGCCGAGTGGAGAATCACAGGGAGAGTAATTCAAGCCTGTTGCTCTGCCAGAGAAAGTCAGTTTTATGTGTGTGTGTCGACGCTGCCCTGTCGCCGTCGGTGACGGATGAGGGTTCAGCGTCTGGTCTTAACCCGCCGACCACGAAGCCAACGGACCTTCGTTCGTCACATTCGGGAGGTTTTCAGGGCGCGTTTGATTTGTACCGACTGAGACCAGATGCTCCTGAATTATTATGCTAAAAGGAGCTCATATGTGAACCTTATTCCTTCAGCTGAGGGACGAGATGAATAACTCACACTCTTTTTCTATTTGACATTCAGCTGCAGAACAAACACTACTGTAATGGAGGAGATGTGGCTTTCTGATCACAGAGCTGATACGAGTTGTGGACTTTGATCCTTTTGGATACGACGTCCGTTGAGCTGCTGCTCCAAAGCTGTTGTTCCTAAACTTAGGAGTAAAAGACATAACAATACTATGATACATGAACTCGTTTTCCTAATTAAAACAGAAGATGAGTGTTCTATGGAAGAGTTTATTAATGTTGACTTCAACAAAGTGGTGTGAAATGTAGAGGAGAGGCCATCAGCTGTAAAAGACGAAGATGACGAGAAGACGAAAGAAGATTAAAACGACGTTAAAGATACAAAATGATTAAAAAACAGAGACTTCTGAGGCGAGTGCTGATGTATTTTTGTAAGTATGGGTCCCGAGGAGACACACAACGTCTCTTCTGGGTCTCGACTTGACAAGTTTGGGATTGAAATGGTTCCGATTAGAGATTCCAACGCGTCTGTTTACATGGATGTGAAATAAAGTGATCTTCAACTACATCTAATGGTTGCTGAACTTGAGCAAGCGAGCAAGAATTCGACTAATGTAATTACTTCGACACGTTGCCCGGCCCTTTGTTTTTGTTTTGTTTTAGATAGAAATACAAAAACTTTTCATTTGTCAAGAATTATCAAAGTTTGTTACAAAAATCAAAACTAATACACAGAGTCTGATGTTCATATGACGTCTCTAATTCATACTGTGAGTCATTCCATTTCCTAAAAGCTGTCGCTGAGGTGAACGTCTCTGCACAACCTGCCGGTGCCATCACTCAGCATCCGGCCGCTACGCTTCTTGTTTCAACGTTTAAACTCGTGCGGTTTTCTCTTGAAGTGTGGCTGACGAAACGCCCTCTCATCTCCTCAGCGCCGGCTTCGTGCATCGTGAGCCTCTCGGGGTAAAAGGATTTAAAGGAAGTTTTTCACCCCCCGATGAAAACATCACTCTGCTGCTTGTCAGCTCGACTCTGAGCCTTCAGAAAACTTTCATCATAGCAAATGAGAGTGGGCTTCCTTTCCCAGTTCTCTCCGCTTCCTGCCTCATATTTCATGTCTATAGTTTGGTGGAGGCCTTTCACTTAAACGTCATGACTGTGCACTTTTACCCAGAGTCGGCGTCTTCGTCGAGCCTTTACGTCACACAAAGCCTCCTGAATGTGGAGGAAGATACCAAATCTATCTGATGATTCAAAGCCTCCTTCAAACCTCAAATATCAACTGTAAACACTTCTTTTGACCAATTTCGTTTCTCGTGTACATGCCTGTTCTGAAGTGTGAGGCCCTTGATGTTGGGTTTAACATTGCTGTCGCCTGAGGCCTCATATGTCCACCTTTGGCTCTGTTTAACCTCCCTTTCAGTTTGGAAACTGAGTTGCGTTGTCATGTGGACGATCTCCCCAGGTCAGGTGATACACGCCATCGTTTCAGCTGTGTTCGGAGAGTATTTCTGAAACTGACATCCTTACATTAGGCGACTTCCATCCCTTAGTGTGGGTTTAAACATGCTGTGTTGTTGTGGCTCCTGGGTAGATTTTTACATCCATATTTGAAATACTTTTCATTTGAAATGTTTCCTTTTTGGTTTTCCATTCTTTTCCCATTTGGAATCCGTATCCAACCGGGTTTCATACGTGGGATTGTTGAAGCGTCTGAAGATTCTTTTTTCCATACTTAACCAGACCCGGAAATGACTAAAATCATCCACGGTGCAAAGAAACCCTGTGCAAATGATCTGTTTTTAGGTGAGAATATTACTTACAGTAGCTACAAAATATAAGATAAAATGCATTTTATTCCAAACATTCCAAAAACTCCACATTGAGTGTAGAAACGTTGGGTAGGGTACCATTATTTTTAAGTATCAAAGAACAAAAAAAAGTGTTTTGTGTTGTAAATGGGAGATGCTTTTCAAATGAATCCTGAGACAGAACGGACTGGAACCTGCCTCTAGATAAAGCCATGTTATCTCTATGAGAGAGGACTGGCATGTTAAACACCTGCACAAAGAACCTCTGTCTGCACAGTGTGTGTCTGTCTGTGTGTGTGTGTGTGTGTTCTTGTAAATTCCTGGATGTAGATAGAAATCTGGACTCAAATACTTCAGTTTTATCAGCTCGGGTGCTGGTGTTGTATTCTTATGTTAACAGAAGTCTGAAGTCTCAGTTGTATCTTCTGTCACGATCAGATCATTTCACTGAAACCCAACACAGTGGCCACTTGGCATGTGTTGCATTCTGACATCGCCGCAAGCCACGTGAACTTAAAAAACAGCCACAAACAGTCCAGTGGCATCGATTAAACAGTTTAGATCAGGGTTTCCCAAACCTGTTCAGACCCAAACTCACTAAAACACTTCCATCGTCAAAACTATGTTCGATCAGGTTTTCAGGTCCAGATTTGTGAGGAGAGAGCAGTGTGATAACAACACAAACACTCTACTGCTCTAAAACCTCTATTTGAATTAGGAAAAGTGAATTCACACATCATGTCTTGTTGTGTATGTCCTCTTCTAATTCGCGACCCGTGAGACTATTTCTGAAACTTTGCTGAAATGCTCGTGTGGATGGAGATGTTTCTTTAGAACGACATTTTAAAATGAAAACACTAGTGTGGATGTAGTCTTCCTTTGATACTACTACTTCAAGAGGTCTGAGAGGAGACAAGGATTCTACGACTCCTGCGGACAGGGAGGGGTTAAATATGTGAGTGACAGCCGTAATTACCGACGACTGTTCAGAATCAGTCAGACGTGACTCCACTGCTCGACTCCGTGGCTCCACACAGAAGCTTGAAATGCGTCTTCTGTTTTCCACAGCGGCACCAAACGCCGCCAGGTTCATCTATATTTATATTTCGTCTTTTGATTTGGACCCAGAGGACGGAGAGCAGCTGAAGGAATGACTGCAGTCGGGTTTCTTTCCCCACATTTCAGCTCCCGTGGCTTTAAATCGTTAATCACAGTTATTTGTATGACAATTAGATAGTCAGCTAAAATGTCATTATCGTGACAGCCCCAGCTATGAACACACAATGGATGTGTTGTGAACTTGATGTTTTATCTTTGTGTTGCTCCAGTGTTCACTCTTTTAAATGAGTCCTTTAATCCACTGATAAAGTACAGTTGAGGTTTAGAGAGCGCCGCTGCTTCCTGACACTCTGAAGCCGCCTTGTTGAGGTATTTATATTCTGATTGGACCATTATTAGTGGAATATTATGGTCCATGTAAACGCAGGGGGTGGGGTTCACTATACTTCACCTATCTTTACAGTTTATCTCCTACCACATTACACACCATCATTTGATCTGCAGTGAGGACAGTCACATCTTCCTGAAGCATCTCTGTCTGCTGAGGTTGAGCCAGTGTAGAAGTGTTCAACGTAAGTCACATTTCAGTCTGTAGGATTACGCCGATACACAAAACATTTCACCAAACAACGAAGTGGAGCTCATTCACACAGAGGGCTTGGTTTTCAGACAGATGGACGTGAACAGACGAGGAGCAGGAGGCGTGTTCCTCAAAGAAAATGTGACGTTATACGAGCAGCGGCGGATGAACGAACACACAGATGAAGGAATGACTCGATGGACGATGAACAGAAGCATCGAGATCAGCGGAAACCTTAACCTCCTTAACCTGGACGCCTGCCCGTCTATACATATACAGCTGCTCTACTTTTCAAAGTACTTCTATTCGGTCATCACCATCCCTTCTGTGACCGTGCTTTTGGTTTTGATATCAAATCTTTCTTTTC
Organism: Coranthus polyacanthus; assembly: GCA_037367275.1. Lineage (NCBI taxonomy): Eukaryota > Metazoa > Chordata > Actinopteri > Kurtiformes > Apogonidae > Coranthus > Coranthus polyacanthus. The sequence goes on along the minus strand of JAPQRN010001164.1, from coordinate 777 downwards.
TGTATTTTTCTCGCTGTGCACACAGAGCATATCAAAGGAGCAACAAACTCCACGTATCCAAGAGGTCATTACATGAATAAATTAAAGTCATGTTCAAACTCTCCTAATCCAGTGATGTTCATTTGAAATGCAGAGAGCAGTGCATTATGGGTTGTTAACCAGGGTTTTCCCGTCCATCACAAGGCTTAGACGCAGCACCCGAGGTATTTTAAAAACCACCTGAGTCAAAGTAACGTAAACCAACACGTGACCATGTCCGACCACATCACCTGAACCCCCAGAAACCGACAGAAAACCCTCACCCTGTTCTCTGGTGTCTGTTAGTCCTTCAGACAGTGGAGAACTACAGTCGCTGGTGCTGCTGCTGGTCCCACTTCTGAACTCTAGACGTGCAGCGAGTCGGATTTATTCTTGTTGAAGCAATGGTGCAAAACACAACGCTGAGTGTAGAAAAACCTAAACTCATTTTAGGTTTAATTCTTCAGAGTCTGTCACAGAGGAAATAAAACCAGTTCACATCGTCTCAGGTTAGACTTGATTCAGATACTTTGTCAAAGTAACGTCAGAAACCTGTAATGTTACTGTGAGGAGTCTACAAATATGTCCAGTTCATTATGAAACTAATGTGACAGAGTGTGTGTGTGTGTGTGTGTGTGTGTGTGTCTGTGTGTGTGTGTCTGTGTGTGTCTGTGTGTGTGTGTGTGTGTGTCTGTGTGTGTCTGTGTGTGTCTGTGTGTGTGTGTGTGTGTGTGTGTGTGTGTGTGTGTGTGTGTGTGT
>JAPQRN010001162.1:0-13462 GCA_037367275.1 Coranthus polyacanthus | reverse complement strand
TGTTCTTGTTTTCCTCTATTAAGGATGAATAGTATGCAGTTTTTTTGTTACGCAGGGCTTTTTTATAAGTTATAAGAGTCTCTTTCCAGGCCAGGTGAGATTCTAGAGATTCAGAGGTTCTAGAGATACTACAAATACATATGCATATAAGCAAGAAGCAAAAGTAACTGTATCACTGCTTTTCCAGAGCTAACTTTGCATTGCAGCTCTCTGGTAAATCTCAGCAGTAGTTTTTTAACTCCAAACAAGGGTTTGCACTGGAGCAAAGTAGCTATATAAAAGTAATTTTAAAATGATTACAGGCACATATCCTTCTATTACATTATTACAATAACATAATGTAAAAAGATATTTTGTAATTTAATTATGTAACACTGTTAAACGTAACTAGTTACTCCCCTCTATTATTTTCTGAATTACTTTCTGAACTACAGCTGTCACGACAGTTCCATCCATCTTTACAAGAAATAAACACTCCAGCTCCATTTATGTCCTGGCCATTACCATTTTTTTTCAAGGCACCAAAGCCAAATATAATAATAATAATAATAATAATATCTTAAAAAAATGTAAAACCTTAGAGTTCTCTATCACATTTTGCTGTCATTTATGCTCTCACTTAGTCAGAGTTCATGTCTCTTCACTATTGTTAAGAGACATGTATATGCATAGTTTTCAGTCAATTAACATCAAACCTCCCAAACCCCATGAACCCGACTGCAACCGAAAACCCTGAAACCTGTTCATTAGTTGTCCCTTGTAAAACTATAGCTATAGAGCCTCTTTGCCATGTCTTCAACTGATTTCTCAACTTCAATTGATCTCAACTGGAATTCCACAGAGGCTCTTAATATGTACTACACTGGAAAAAAAAAAGGAAAAAAAAGCACAATGCAGTACAAGTGCAGTCGTCTGGCCTCAGGGATCTGACTCAGACTTTTTCGATGAGAGGTAGAAAGGCATTGCACCCAAGGGAGAAAGGAGAAAACTGTTCTACTTCCAGGAGAGAGCTCTCATCAGTCATGAAAGAGGTGAACTGACCTGTGGGCACTTCAGGGGATCCATCAGTCCCTGCAGAAAACTCCCTCTATCACAAAGGCACATCTGGAAGCAGAAAGGTCTCATTTATAAAGTGAGGTCTTTATGCTCTGAGCTTCAAACCCCTCTTCTCTGTTTCATACCAGGTATTAGTTGCTTGATTTGTGAAAACACACAAACTTCAAAGGATAACATGTATACAATAATTGTACAATCTCAGTTTTACGATTTAAAACTTGTTTTAAACACCATTGAAAACAAACATTGTTTGTTGTATTGTCATGTTGGATGGTCTGTGTTGTCTTTTCCAACAGCAGACTTCTATAGAAAGTTATTTTAGGTCTGCTTCCTTATTTTATCTTCAGGTCTTCATCTGTCAGAAAAGTATAAGTAGTTAGAGTTTTCAGTCCAAGGACATGTTCTTATTGTCTGTGCCAAAGGTTCGTACTGAACCGGGTGAACACAGGCATTTAAATGTGCTGCTCCCCTGATTGCATCTGTATTGATATTGACAATTTTGATGAATACCTGCCAATTATTTTTTTTTTTATTATGATTGATTATGTTTATTATTTCATGTCTCTTTAAATGAATTCATATTGTAATATATAGTATTTGTGTGATGTTTGTATGTCTGTACGTATGACTGCAACCTTGTCTGTTTAAACTTTAACTGTGGTGCTGCTGCTGAGTCCGTAAATTTTGACTTGTGGGCTTGTACTGTACAGTAAAAACAAGGTCCTATTGATCAAATGTCAGATGAACCTGTGCACAGAGAGCTGTGCCCAGCATAGCCACAACTTGGAGCTATAAGGAGACAGGATCTCATTCATCACTTCTTAAGTGTTAAACCGTTGCTCAGTAGTCAATGTGGCAAAACAGTCGATGCACACTCAATACAGTCAAAGATTTTATTAATTTGATGCACCTTTCAAGTTTTCTTTGCTCTCTTTTAAAGTGTAGTTAATGAGTACAAGTAAGCAATTCATCTTCATCACTGACCGACACATCTCAGTTTGTTTCTTCAGTACCTCTCCTGTTCCAATGGGGCCCCCACGGCTCACGGTTTCCAGTCCAAGACGGATTGTGTTCTGAAAGCTGAACACTGGTGCCTGATTTCTGATTTATCTGAAATATCATTAAAATGAAAAATGAACTCTACAAGTAAATATAGGATACCAAAAATACTAGTGGCCTGTTCTTGAAATTTTACTATATCCAGTTGGGACACTGCAGTGCATCTGAGTCTCCTCCACAATCTGTTATGTCTGAAATGAAAGCAGATCCAGCCGTAGAGGGGGTCATGAGCTCCTCCTCCTCTGCATCAGTAAGACTGGGATCCAGCTGCTCTCCAGCTGGTCTCCTCCAGGTAGCCACAGCCATAGACTGTATGTAAAAGATGAACAAACCCACTGTGACGTCACCCATAGGTTTTCTGAAGAGCAGTTTTGAAGCTCAATTGTGGAGGCCCTCCATATTGGTTCTGCCTACTCCCAGCTAATCCAAAAATGGACTAAAGATGTGTGTGGGATGTGAGTGGGTCTGAGGTGGGGTGAATGAAACCTGTTGCTGAAACACACCACACTACTGCTACTTAATAAATGTTAACACACACAGTTGTGTGTCAAAGTCATGAAATGTACAAACACATTACTTACAGAAGTAATAATGAGCAGGCTAGCTGACAAACCATATAATTCAATAGGAATCAATGCTAACATCAGCTAATGTGCATAAGTTACACTGGTTATTGTAATTAAGTAACATAAACTTCATGACAGAATCCTCTGATGGTCTTGTTAGTTTAACTCCTTAAACACAACTACAGCAAAAGCAAATAACTTTTATTCAATAAACAAGAGTCTGAATGTCTGACTCAGCAGTCGAGCTAATGCTAGCTGTTAATCAAAGCTCACACAACACGACAGACACTGCTGACACTCACCTGTCAATCACAGAGGCCACGCCCTTAATAATGCGTAGCTTTAAACCTTATTATAATCTAAACTGGTGATTTCTAGAGAAATTCATCCCCCGTACTGTTGTCATGGAGAGAAATTAACTATAAAGACCAAAGCAGGTAGCAGGCTGCAAACATGTTTATTTCAGCTGTAAAGTTGGACATTTTAACATGAGGGTCTATGGGGATTGACTCCCTTTTGAACATGCTGATTGGTGAGATATGAACGTATGAATATGAATCACACATGAATCATGTCATAAGATGATATCTGTACCTGGATCTGCACTGGTTTCTACATTACATAAGTTGATGAATGTGGTCCATCGAGTGGTACATCGACAATGAAAGTATAAGGCGAGTGTGTGACACACTGAAAAGGAGAATCTGTAGCATAAGGCTCAGAAATGTGAGCAAACACAACCTTTCACTGTTAAATTTAACCCCTCTGCTGTCTACTATTACCAGTCTGTGCTCACAGTCGATATGCTCCAACACGTCTCATTTCATTGTGCTGTGATACAGCAGGTTAAGATGGGCCTGCAGGCTGCTGCTGAGGCTGAGTCTGGACCGTTCTGGTACACCAACCATGGCCGGTTGGCTGCTGAGTACTGAATACTAAAAAAAGGAGGTCTTTGATGCAGCTCCTCTAACATAGCACACAAGAAAAAAAACTTCTAAGGTATAAACACACACAGGCTGATGGCTGTGTTTGTGTGTGACAGTCACTTATCTTGGGCGTTGCACATGAAGGCAGTTGGGGAAAAGGATTATGGTTCTGCTGAACGGTGAGGAGGAAATGTGGAGATAATTAAATGCACTTCAGCAGTTTAGCCAGAGTTTCCCTGTATGAAAAGAGAATAACTAATGTAAGGCTGTTTTTAGGACTTCCTAGTGTGGGATAATGTTCTCTGTGCTAAATATTTCAATGTCTTTAGGGTTATTCTCTGGCTGTACATCGGCTTCAATTAGTCCTGTCACAATTATCCCATAATCGCCTTATAGCAATTACTTGAGCTAACCTTAATTATTTTTGCATAATCGTGATAATCATCTCCCTTCAGCAGTGTAAAAACATCTGATCAAACCAACAGAAATGTCATATTTCTATCACTATTTCACATTTTACATCGTTTGACAGGCAGTCTTTTAATGAGGCCTTCTCACTTGTGCCCCCTTCATCTCGAGACGCTTTTAGCTTCTGTCATTATCTGCCTAGCTTCAATGATTTGGTTCGCTGCTCAGATATCTGATGTCTGCTTGAGGACTTAAGTGGATGTCTCCTGATCACAGTGCCTAACCTCAGTTTGGATGGTTTGAGCTAAGTGCACACACTTTGTAATGACCACTTAAGATTCTCCCACTGGATGTTCTGGCTGGTGGTCCTGGAAATTTAGCCGAGTTCATCCTGGTCTTAAATCAGTGCAGTAGGAATACTTCTAAACACTTGTTTTATGTTGTGCAGTATGCATGTTCCACATTTTACAACTATTGGATGAAGTTTCATGAATAAGCAGGGATAAGTGTATTATTCTAATGCTGCTTTTCTATTGATGGCATGAGCTCAACTCGTCTCGGTTCACATTTGGTACCAGCTCGTTGTACCTCCTCTATGTGGCTGGTTGTCATAGTAATACAACTTAAACATATTGAGACGTCTTCCTCAGTTGACTAACGGCGACGCAGCAACGTTCGGAGGAAGAAACTACTCTGTCATAATTTTCGAAATAAAACACTTATGATACTGGCTCAACCAATCTGTGATCTGTGTCATCCGGATAAGGTTTGGATTGTTGGTTACGACAACGCCATCTAGGAATCCTGGTTTAGTTTTTTGTGGTTCACAGGGGTGAGCAATGTAAAATATTGAAGGACGCAGTAAATTTAAACAATTCATCAAAACTATCTAACTAAAATACATAAAAACCAAAACAAAAATAATAAAACTAACAAGGCCTAATAAAAATAGTTAAAATTACAAAGTCAATGTGAGTTATAGAGTTCTAGGGCACCAGTGCCACCTCTCCCGACCAGCCACCTATATTCCACCTCTCGTCTCCTTCCATGCACCGGCACCACTGCTTGCCCGCGCCCACGCCGACAATATCACACTGTCTGGGTGGATATCTTGTGGCCTCCTCCATGCTGTCAGGGTCTGAAGCTAAAACAAATAAACCCAATAACTCTGTCTTGTGACATCTGCATGGTTTCATGTTATGTTTTAGTATCTTATCAGCTCACTTGGAGAGGTGGAACTAAAAATAGTACTTGAGAGTACCTGCTATCACGTAGTGGAAAAATAAAAAAGGCTGATTCGAAGCAAGCTGAGCTGATACCGCCAGGGAAATAAATGGCAAAAAGAGCCCAAGTTGTCACATTCTGCTGCTTGGTCATGAGCTTTTGGCTTCCATTTTCAACACTCAGTGCACCACATATTGTTCATCAGATTGCTTCCAAAAGTCATAGCACGTCTCTCCTATGTGAATAACATGACATACTCAAATTTGCTGCCTATAGCTTGAAACTTATGGAGTTAAAATGGAAATGCAATAAACGATAAGTATGCTGAATAACAATTCTCTGCTTCTCACACCAAACAAATTGAAAATATACTTAACATGACAGTTTAGAATATACTGATCAGTGTATAATTACAAATTACAGAGCACAGTTTGTATAAAGCACACTTAGTTTGAATATAGGGTAATTGTTTGTTGGTTATTTGTGAATATACACTATAAATTTCCAGCATCTCATACACGACTGGAAAGTCTATAAGAGCAGCTGTAATGAGGAAAGCAAATAATGTGGATGGATCAGTCTGTGCCTGACAGAGAGGCAGGAATTTAGGCTGGAGACAGAAATAGAAATGTACTTGGATGAATATTTATTATGCTCCAAACCATTCTGGTGCTTATGTTTACGATTGTTTCTTGCACTGCATTCTCAAACTACTTCATACAAAGCCCTTTAATGATAACATAGTGGATAATTCATACACTTTGGCATGTTTTGATTTCTTTACAATTCAAACAGAAAACCAGAACATAAGCACCATACAATGTCTTCTACTATCAGTAATCTCTTTGGTGTAGAAGCTCACATCTTATTTTGCATTGGCCTGGGTTACTGCTCCAGAATGCTCAGTCTACAGCTGCAGACAAATGAACACACTTGAGGCCAAAACTGTTACAGTTAAATGTATCCCATATGGAAATTTGCCTTGAATTTGAAAAACAGCAGATTTGCGCACTCTACTGTTTGTGTTGGTGCAGGAATCCCATGTCTGCAGATCATCAGTGCAATTGTGTGGAATGTAAAGCAAACAAATACGAAATTGAAGGCCTTTGTGCGAATGAAGTCTCTGAAATGGACCTGAGGGATGAGCCCACTGATTTTAATCTTCTGTTACTGTGACTTAATGCCCAGCCCAGTTTATCTTTTCCTTGTTTGTCGGCAGCTGCCGGCAGTTGATTTTAAGCCTAGAAACTCTCATTGAAATGCCGTCCTCTGGGATTTGGTCAAATACTCTTTTTTATCCTTCTCACTGGATTTAGTTCAGATATATCCAAAGTCTGTCTCTGCAGACCAGAAGTCTGTAAGCGCTGACAGTGGCAAGAGGTGAAAGCCAGTAACCTGCCTTCAGTTTTCTCTTCAACTCCCAAAAAGAAAAGGTTGGAAAATGCAAATTAAAAAAGAAAGCAATGATATTAAAATGTATGTTGACTTGTATTTGATTGTATACAGTATGAACACAATATATTTCATGTTTTGTCTGGTCGACTTCATTTCAACTGTAAATATACATCCATTCATTACATTCAGGATGAAACACATTCAAGAAAAACAAATAATTAAAATATTGAAATAACAACGTGATTTGAAACAGGTGATGTGAACAGGTGATTGTATTCATGATTTGATCCAAAAGCAGCATCCAGGAAAGATCTAGTCCTTTAGGAACAAAGATGGACAGAGGATCGACAGATGACAACAAATGTGTGAGAAAATTATTGAAATGTTTATGTTCCTCAAAGAAAGATAGGAAGAGATTTGAATATTGCAGCCTCTATGATGCAGAACAGAATGAAAAGATTAAACTGAATATATTTCTGTGTAAAGGACAAGGGTTCAAGTCTAAGATGAACAATGTGATCTCTGATCCCTCAGACCACACCGTCTAAGAATCGTCATTCATCTAGACCTGATAGAACCACATGGATCGGGATTAAGAACCGTCATTCACCTAGACCTGATAGAACCACATGGATCGGGATTAAGAACCGTCATTCGTCTAGACCCGATAGAACCACATGGGTCTGGATTAAGAACCACCATTCGTGTAGACCCGATAGAACCACATGGGTCGGGATTAAGAACCACCATTCATCTGGATCTGACAGAACCACATGGATCAGGATTAAGAACTGCCATCATTCATCTAGAGCCGACTGAACCACATGGATCGGGATTAAGAACTGCCGTCATTCATCTAGAGCTGATAGAACCACATCGATCAGGATTACTGTAACAAACCTTTGTCAAACTCTACAATACAGAGTTAGATCCACAAATACCAGTTCAAACTTTACTGAGCCTAAAGGAAGCCTTATGTGAACTGTGTCCAGAAGCATCGTGGACTTCTCTGGACTCGGAGGCATCTGGGATGGACCATCACTCAGTGGAAACAAAAAGGACCATCCAGACTGTTACCAGCAACAAGTCCAGAAGCCAGGGTCTGTCATGGTCTGGGGTTGTGTCAGTGTCTTTTGAGATTTAGGATCAACACATGCTGCTTCAAGATGACAACTTTTCCAGGGACGTCCATGAATATTTCAACAAGACAATGTAAAACCACATTGTGCCACATTACAAAGACCTGGATGAGGAAGAAGAAGGTACAGACTGGCCTGATGTAGCCCACACTCCCCAATGAAGACTGTTTTGAATTTTTAATAAAGCAACTACAGCTCTTAAAAGAATGCGTCATATCTAACAAGGGTCTGTCACACCTCCTCACTAAAGAAAATGTTTCTGTCCCTGTTCTTTGCTCAGAGTTGCTCTGACAATTTTTCTCAATCAATCCTTTCTGGAAATTTTTAGCATAACGTATGAAGTTTCAGAGTTTTCCAAGTATGTTTGTGTTTGCCCCTGGAGTCCACTACTAGTCTTTTTCAGGGACCTCTCCATCAAATCCTGATAATGACACTGTCTCCCAAGTAGATCTGAGAGAGAAAGAAAGATGCTCTCTCCGATTTTTTTCTGTCATACTTTATGCCCCCCCCTTTTTTTTCTATTACAGGCACCTTGCCATGTTTCTGCACTTGTTGTACCAACCTTGACATGTCAGCAGAGAAGTTGAGAAAAAGCTCTGCAAAACGGAAGCCAAACATGAAAAAAAATAGAAAATCCGACTCCAAAGAAACTCTGTCATTGAGGTTTCTCATTAAATTCATCTTTCCATGTTACTTTATTTAGTCGGTCAGTGCAGTGCAGAAGAGGCTTCATATCAGTATGTACCACCTGTACAGTGCCTTTCATGTGAATCTAAAAATTTTGTGGAGCTGTTCTTTAGGATATTTTTGAAATGTATTTTTTTTCCTGTCAGATCAGCAGGATTGTTATTTTGCTCTGCTTGAGTGTGGATAAATTATGACATCAATATATAATGCAGTTCATGAAAAAGTGAAGTTTTTGCTTTCTGTAGCAACATTCTACTTCTTCTCCAGTAGTAAAAGTAATCATTTTTAGATAGCATGCAAGCGTCTTTATAAGAGGGTTTCTCTATCAATTACGTTTAAAAGGCAATATCTCAGGGATGCCTTGAGGGAATTCCTTGTAATTTGGCACAAATGTTCACTTGGACGCTAGGATGAACTGATTACATTTTGAAGGCCAAAGTTTAATGTCATAGTGGCCTCACTAAACACATTTTTGGTCATAACTCAAGATTTCAGATCATGATGCAAGGATAGCAGACCCATCTGGCTGATCTTATGGTTCTTGTTCTTAAACTATGAACTATAAGCAGACTCTGTAACCTTTTTCTGACCGAGGCTTTGCAGTTGCTGTTTTGTTGTGCTGTGACTGGCCATTACTGTTACTCCCACCAAGGAGGTAATGTTTTTATCAGCGTTTGTCTGTTAGCAGTGAAGTGTCCACATTTTTAGTCCTTTAACAGGCACTGTGACCGCCTGGTTGACCTTTTTATGGGGTCAAATTGCTTCTATAAAAACTCAGCAAAACCAATTTTTGTCCATCCATCCATCCATCCATCCATCCATCCATCCATACATCCATCCATTATCTTCCGCTTATCCGGGGCCTGGTCACAGGGGCAGCAGTCTAAGCAGGGAGGTCTAGACTTCCCTCACCCCAGACACCTCCTCCAGCTCTTCCGGTGGGACCCCGAGGTATTCCCAGGCCAGCCGAGAGACATAGTCCCTCCAGGGTGTGCTGGGTCTACCCCAAGGCCTCCTCCCACTGGGACATGCCCGGAACACCTCCCGAGGGAGGCATCGAAAGGCATCCAGAACAGATGTCCACACCACCTCAACTGGTTCCTCTCGACGTGGAGAAGTAGCAGCTCTACTCCAAGCTCCTCCCTGCTGGCTGCGCCCATCCACCCTGCGGAGGAAACTCATTTCGGCCGCTTGTATCCGGGATCTCGTTCTTTCGGTCATGACCCAAAGCTCATGACCATAGGTGAGAGGAGGAACGTAGATTGAGTGGTAAATTGAGAGCCTCGCCTTCCGGCTTAGCTCCCTCTTCATCACAACGGACCAATACAGCGACCGCATGACTGCAGACGCTGCACCGATCCGCCTATCAATTTCCCACTCCATCCTCCCCTCACTCATGAACAAGCAAAGGGCCCCGGACCCCATACTCCTGGAGCACCCCCCACAGAATGCCACGAGGGACACGATCGAACGCCTTCTCCAAATCCACAAAACACATGTGGACTGGCTGGGCGAACTCCCATGAACCCTTGAGCACCGAGGAGCTTCCCAACTACATCGGTGACTTCAGGTTGGGGGATGAGTCCGCCTCCGAGAACGCAGCCTCTGCTTCCTCAGCGGAAGACGTGATGGTGGGATTGAGGAGATCCTCGAGGTTTTCCTTCGACCGCCCAACAACATCCCCAGTTGAGGTCAACAGCTCCCCACCTCCACTGTAAACAGTGTTGGTGAAGCACTGCTTCCCCCTCCTGAGGCGCCGGATGGTTTGCCAGAATTTCCTATGGGCCAACTGATAGTCCTCCTCCATGGCCTCCCCTAACTCCTCCCAGACCCAAGTTTTTGCCTCCACAACAGCCCGGGCCGCAGCATGCTTGGCCAGCTGGTACCCATTAGCTGCCTCAGGAGTCCCAAGAGCCAACAACGCTCGACAGGACTACTTCTTCAGCTTGACGGCATCCCTTACTTCCGGTGTCCACCACCGTGTTCGGGGGTTGCCGTCACGACAGGCACCGGAGACCCTGCGACCGCAGCTCGGCATAGCAGCTTTGACAATGGAGGTGGAGAACATGGTCCACTCTGACTCAATGTCTCCAGCCTCCCCCGGGATCTGAGAGAATCTCTCCCGGAGGTGGGACAGAAGGCTCTGCCAGACGTTCCCAACAGACCCTCACGACATGTTTGGGCCTGCCAAATCTGTCCAACTACCTCCCCTGCCAGTGCACCCAACTCACCACCAGGTGGTGATCAGTTGACAGCTCTGCCCCTCTCTTCACCCGAGTGTCCAAGACACGTGGCCGGAGAGCAGGTGACACAACTACAAAGTCTGTCATCGACCTCCGGCCTAGGGTGTCCTGGTGCCACGTGCACTTGTGGACACACCTGTGCTCGCATATGGTGTTTGTTATGGACAAACTGTAACTAGCACAGAAGTCCAATAACAGAACACCACTCGGGTTTAGATTGAGGAGGCCGTCTCAATCACCCCCCTACTGCTGCTACTCCTACTGCTATTGCCCACGTGAATGTTGAAGTCCCCCAGTAGAACAATGGAGTTCCCACTTGGAGCACTATCCAGCACCCCTCCCAGGGACTCCAAGAAGGCCGGGTACTCTGCACTGCCAACAGTGAGAGACCTGTCCCCGACCCGAAAGCACAGGGACACGACCCTCTCGTTCACTGGGGTGAAATCCAACACATGGCGGTTGATGTTAGGGGCTGTGAGCAAAGCCACATCAGCCTGCCACCTCTCTCCACGGGCAACTCCAGAAAAGTGGAGGGTCCGGCCCCTCTTGAGGAGCTGGGTTCCAGGGCCCAAGCTGTGCATGGAGGTGAGCCCGATTATATCTAGACAGTATCTCTCGACCTCTGGCACAAGCTCAGGCTCCTTCCCCTCCAGTGAGGTGACATTCCACGTCTCAAGAGCCAAAGTCTGTGCCCGGGCATCAGGTTGCCGGGCCCCTGCCGTCAACTGCCACCCGATCCGCAGAGCACCCGGCCCCTATGGATCTCTCTGCAGGTGGTGGGCCTACAGGAGGTCGGGCCCACATCGCCGGTTCAGGCAGAGCCCGGCCAGGCCTGGCGAGGCCCCGTGGGCGCCACCAGGTGCTCGCTTACGAGCCCCAACCCCAGGCCTGGCTCCAGGGTGGGGCCCCGGCTACACCATGCCGGGCGACATCACGGTCCTTGTTTTATTTTTTACCATAGGGGTTGATGAACTGCTTGGTGATGGTCTGACCCATCTGTTTGCCTTGGGAGACCCTACCAGGGGCATAAAGCCCCGGACAACATAGCTCCCAGGATCATTCAGGCACTCAAACTCCCCCACCACGAAAAGGTAGCAGTTCAAGGGGGAGACCAATTTTTGTATTTATCCTTATTCCCCTGACTGACTAGAGTGTATAATGTTGATTATATCCACTAGGTGTCAAATGACATTGCCTTAATACTACTCAGTAGTAATACTTAAAGCATCAATTTCCTTTCTTGTATGTGTTGTACCTTCAGATTAGCATCTATAAAGCCATTTATTCTTTGTTTAAATGATATTATCTAGCACAGTAAAATTAATTTAGATCCCTTTTTCTCTATCCAGGGTTTGTAATTGATGGGATCCATATTTATCTAGTAGATAACCCTGTTGTATTAAATACAATGCTGTAAATAAAGGCCCGGCCACTATATGAGGAAATACAGTATAAACGTATGTAAGATCTAAAAGCTGATACTGTGAACATATCCATTATTGCTTTTATATGAACACTAAAACAACTTCAGTTACACAAATGAAGAAAATTTCCATTGATTCCTCTAGTTGTTAGTCTTTGCCTTGAGTTACTCTGAACGAGCAAGTCTACCGCCTGGTTGACCTCCATATCTACTAACTGAATGGGTCAACTGAAAAGAAAAACAGAATATAACACAATTCCACTAATAAATAATTTTTTGCAAATATATTTCTTGTTTTTTGTTTAGTTTTTTTTTTTTCTTTTTTGTGTTCCTGATGATAGTGACTACAGATGATTACAGTTTGGGTGTAATTTTAAAAAATGATATCTCGGTCAAAACTCATCTGATTTAATTCTACTCTACCACTCAAATCAGTTGATTATGATTTACTTAGTGTCTAAATCTAGTACCATAAAATGTTTTAGCTTGAAAGGTCAATGGTCAAGGTCACAGTAGACGAGCAGTGGGAAATCACTTTATTTGTGCGCAGATTTATTTCATTTTTGAACTGAGGAATCTGAGGAAGTCGTTGTCTTCCAGGATGCAAAATAAAATCTGGGGCGAATTTGCATAAATATACATAATCAGTCCCCCCACAACAACATGGTATGTTGTAGGAGGAATTTAGCTGTCTTAGCAGAGGTTTGTGCTCTCTTTAGTGCTGTCTGTCCATCCTTCAGTCTCCATCTGCTGAGTTTCACTTATACAGGTGATGTCAGCTCAGTATTCAGTCCTTCATGGGGTGAAAGGACAGAGGGTGTTGTATCTTGTACGGACTGTAAAGCCCTTTGAGGCAAATCTTGATTTGTGATATTGGGCTATATAAATATTGAATTGAATTGAACTGACAGAGCCTTCTCCACAGCTGCCCCCCTTCTCTGGAACTCCCTCCCACGACGCACCCATCACTGCTCTAACCTCCCTTCATTCAAATCACTCCTCAAAACTCACCTCTTCATACCTGCCTTTGACCTGTGACTTTGACTGTGCTTTTATGTAAAGTGTCTTTGAGTTTCATGAAAAGCCCTATACAAATAAAATGTATTATTATTATTTTATTTGTATAGGGCTTTTCATAAAACTCGAAGACAGCACTTTAACCTTAAGTTGTGAATGTGAGAGTAAATGGTTGTTCATCCCTTTATATTTAAGCCCTGCGATGAACTGGCAACATGTCACAGTGACACATAGGATGCAAGCTCCATGGTATAATTCACAACTCCGCACTTTAAAACAAATATCGCGAAGGCTGGAAAGGACGTGGCGCTCCTCTGAA
>JAPQRN010001161.1:32013-58199 GCA_037367275.1 Coranthus polyacanthus | reverse complement strand
TCTATCTATCTATCTATCTATCTATCTATCTATCTATCTATCTATCTATCTATCTATCTATCTATCTATCTATCCACATTGCATTTACACCTGCCGTGATTTATTAGTCAGATCTTTATTTATGTACAAGAACTGTTCACATACATCATTTTCAGCTGCTCAGTTTTTCCATAAACTGTTAAATTATCTCCGATTAACTGATTCCGAGGCGACAACAGGGCAACCAAAACCTGAAATAATCCCATAATCCCCTTTTTAGAAATGGAAAATCTTTGATAATCCAGTGAAATTCACGCCGTAAAGATTTATTTGATCATTCTGGATTAATATTGTACAGTGGGGCGTGACAGGAAAGAGCAGGTGCTGGTTTTTTTGGCATGAAGCACAAGCTGCTAAAAGTTGAATCCGTTGCAGTGCATATTACTTTTGAAATGCTTGAAATGTTTTCAAATGCTTCAGTGCAGAGAGGAACAAAGGTATGCCTTCATGCACTTCAACAAGAATGTTCATGATAAGATGTGTCTGCAAGCACAAAGGCTTAGCCCCAGTGTGATCAACTGTGAGAAAGGTCCAACAAAGAAAAAATCAAGTGATGCTCGGAGACATTCACTGACCCACAGTCGAGCTATTCTTGAAGTCTAACATTTTACTTAGTGTTGGACCCCCTCGAGCAAAACGATGTCCAGCATGACTTGTGGGATAAAAACAACTAATACCATTTATAGAGTTGGAAGCACAAAAAATCACATGAGACTCAACAGTCATAAAGGGTCCCTTAAGCTAAAACAAAAAAATAGGGATACCAAAAGACTGGTGTTTTACAGCTGGCTCCAGTGCCGTAGATGAATGCGTCAGCTGGTTCTGAAAGTATACTGACCTGCTGAAATTCTTAAGGTTTTGGTCTCAAACAGGCTCAGGACAATAAACATCTACCTGGATGAACTCTTAATTGAGGTCGAATTTGTCGTCAGTGAGCAGGAATGTAGAAACTCGGCCTTCTCACCCTCACCCCTCTGACCTTTAAGCACATTCCATCCACACACTGAAAGATTAAAGGACCTGTGGCGCAAAACATTACATAAGACATCTCAAATCCTCTTTAGAGTTCACCAAACTTTTGGGTCAGTGAAAGTTTCCCAAAGATCCCCGCTGATGCTCAGCCTTTTCTCAGCACTTATTCATGCATGTAATCTGTTCAGGATTTGTTTTGTAGTGTTTGGTTCCCCTGCTCGAACGAACCTCGTTGCTTCGCGTAGACCAGGGTAAATGGTCATGTTTTTCAATCCTTGTCTCAGGTGGTGTGTTGCCTTCTGAACGAGGCCTTGTGTGGAGGTTCCTGTTTGGGATGTACCCGTGCAGTTCAACAGCTTTAGAGCGCCCTCTGCTGCAGGAGCAGTTGGTCATACGTTACCAGGTCATGAAGAGAAAGTGGCAGCAGTTCCTTCCTTCAGCTGTGCAGATGCATCTCAACGGCACTGATGGTAAATGTCTAAGCATGTTACAGTTAAAGGGGCAGTGTGTAAGATTTAGGGGGGGACCTATTTGCAGAAATGGAATATGATATTCATAATTATGTTTTCGTTCGTGTATAATCACCTGAAAATAAGACAAGTTGTGTTTTCGTTACCTTCGAATGAGCCCTTTATACGACAGTGTTTATACGATACTGGGAGATGTTAGCTTTCAGGGCTTTTTTAGCAGAAATTCTTTTTGCCAGAAAAGCTTTAGGAAGTCAGGTGAGGTAGTATAAAGTGCAACAAAGTCCACATGTGAAGGAGATCAATGTGGATGATTGTGATGTACACAGAACTGTCATGCAGGAGACTCAGGAGGAGTTTGGTTTGTGTCCCACGTGAAACCATAATTTTTAGACATTTTCATTATTCGCTCACAGTTTGGATGACTCAAAAGATCGCAGTTTGGGTTGAAATAGATCCTTTTTACAATGCCCCTTTCTGCTTGAATGTCCTGAAGGAAAGCTCCTCCCACGTGCCAGCAGGTCCTCCTCCACAGAGTCCCACCATTTTGCTCTTCGACGTTTGGAGAAAACACACCCTAGCTCTAGAGAGGGCCTTTTGTGTTTTTGCATTTTTAGCGGCCACTGTATCCCACACAGTTTGGAAGGGAGTGGTGAGGCGAGGGGTGTTCATTTGGTTAACAATCTGCAACCTCACAATTAGATCCCACTAAATTCTACACACCGGACCTTTAAGGCAGACACGATTCACAAATATGTCAGCCTAATCTGATGGTTGCTCTCCCTTTTCCACTGCCCTGCTCTCTCTCTCTCTGTTTTAATATCACCCTGACTCCCCTCCAGCAGAGTTGGTGGCAGCGGTTGCGTACTTTAACAGGAGGCAGGCACAGGTCCAGCAACAGATCCAGGACCACAGTGAGGAGGTCAGGGACAAACTGGCTTTTTTGGAGCTTCAGGCACAGGTTTGATCATTGAAATACCTGTTAGTATTATTCTAATCTACTTTACATATTTCTAAGTGTATGCGCACTTCTGCTGTTCTGTTCGGTACACTGTGTCTGCTTCAGTTCCGGATTTTAGATTTGTAAATGTGTTTACTTTGGCGTTGGTTTGCAGGGGAAGATAAACCATTCAGCATGAATGCTGTTTAGGCACTTGCTCAACAGGATATACTAATTCTTTTATTTACCCATGGTATCATTTGGTCTTTTGTTACTGGCTGTGTGTTTAGCACCTGGAGAATGTGTGTCCTGCAGGAACAGCTGATAGTAGTAGTGTATTTACCTGCGGCCGTAGAGGAAGGATTCTCAAAGTGCTCGGTCTACTCTACAGTTCTAAAATTATGTTTTACAATTTCTAGTCCAAGAATAGAATGTAATCAAATAAAAACACTGTGTTCAGTAAAATTAACAATGAAACCACGGATAGCATTGGTCAGACACTGTATATTGTCTTTGCTTTTCCCACCTGTTGTCAGATATTGTTTGAGAGGGTAACGTTTGACCAAGAGGAGCTGCGGGAAGCCACGCGAATCATTGACAAGGATGTGCCAAGAACAAACAGAGACTTGAGCTATTACCAGTGAGTCATTATCATGTTTCTGCCCATTAGAGGGTAGCATTGCAATGTTTTTAGCCTCTTAATTGCAGAATAATTACAGACTCCACAACCACAGTGACCTCTTAACAGAAAGACTTCTGGGAGGCTGTGACTGAATAATTGTTAGATGTAGTAAATTTAGAAAGAAAGTAAATTTAAAGAAAACAGAATTTGAAATGCGTGTTTGAAATCCAACGAGCGCATTTTGAATCTTATGTAATCACCTTTCATGGCATCAGGTCCAGTCCAATGGCTTTGCTCAAGCTCCTCAAATAAAATGAAGAATAAACATAAATTAGAAAGCGAAGTGATGATTTGTAAAGTCATCGGGGTGAACTTATGCACAATGTTTGCTTTACAAATTTACTAAAGAAAAAATATGTACTGTATTTAAGTTAATGACAATTAACATAAATTAAAAATATCTGATCAACACTAATTCGGGGACAGAATATCTAAAGGTCGTGTTGAAGAGCTGTTGTATTGAATTTCTAATAATTATTTATACAATTTTATAATGAAACCATTGTTTCCTGTTAAGTGAATACTTGTACGAGGGCAGTAACAAATATCATGTCTTGTGAATATAAAGGCTTAAAATCACTGAATCACACACCTTGCAACTGTCTATTTAGTGCACATCAAACATGTTTTGCAGTGCTAGTGTTAATTCTGGTGACTTGAGCCTTAATATAAATGCATGTTATCTGCAGGGGTCAAGGTTCAGGCAACCTGTTGGTGTTGAGAGACATCCTCATCACTTATGCTGCTTTTCATCCAGGTAAATATCAATAATGAGCCCATTTCAGGGTTTATTGACATTAGACGCTGGTGCTGACTCTTTGTTTGTGTAACACTTAATTTAATCCAGAAGTCAGTTATGCCCAGGGAATGAATGACCTGTGCAGCCGCTTCCTGGAGGTTCTCAACTCTGAGGTCGACACTTTCTGGAGCTTCTCCAGCTACATGGAAAAGTTTTCTAAGGACTTCAGGGCTGATGGTCTGCACAGAAAAATAGGTAAAATATATACATATATAAATGAAAATTACATTTGATTCCTATTGTGTTAACAACAAACATGTAGGACCTCTAGTGGTAAAACAAAAATACTGGAAATGTATCTTCAGAATAAAAATTCCAGTGCATGAATGTGACTGTAATGACTTGTCTTTCTTTTCGTTTACAAATCCAAGATGTATACGTTTTTAAACCTTTGTTTTCTACGTTTACTGCTGCACAGAGTATTAACAAAAACAGGGCCAAACCAGTTTTGTAAAGTTTTTGTTTAACACTAACAGCAAGCAATTGCAGGCTATTAGATTTTTCAGATCCTGTCATATAAGCATACAAAAAAGTGGTGTTTAATGTCTTTTAGAGTTGGAGGCAGCTCTGTTGAAGGAACTGGACCCACAGCTCTATTCTCATCTAATGACAGACAGCATGGAGAGCTTCACCTTCTGCCACAGGTGAACATGAGCATACTGTACCTTTCTGTACTTTTATTCTCTATATTTGCATAATGGACATATTTGTGGTGTAATTGTGGATGCATGTGTCGTTGCCTTCTTTAAGATGGCTGCTGCTGGGCTTCCAGAGGGAGTTTGAACACAGTGACGCACTACGTTTGTTTGAGATCCTGAGCTGTGACCATCTAGAGCTGGTTTCCCAACAAGTAGAAAGAGCCCGTTATCAAGAAAGGCTGGCAAGAAAATTCAGCTCAGGTGAATCCGGAAACAAAAGGTGTCAGGATAAACAAAGCTTTATCCGCCTCTGTGTAAATGGCTTACATTTATCTTGATGCATTTGTCTTGTGATGTCTATAGACGACAGCTCAGAATCAGAACTGCAGACCATCAACCCCGACTTCACTTTTGAGCTTTTCATCTGCGCAGCCATCCTGTTAGAAAACAGAAAGTCTCTGCTGAGTTGCCAAGACGATGTACAACTCATCCAGTTTGCGAGCAGGTGTGTCTTGGCCAGCATGCGACGTGAAAATATCATTTTATAAAAAAAGGATTGTACTTGTTTGAATCTATGTGAACGTGTTGATTAATCCTTTGCCTTTATTTGCAGCCTCCAGGGAACACTGGACCTAAACAGCACACTGACGAAAGCAGAGCACCTGTTCTTCAACTACTGCAAGCGCTGTGCTTGGGATTATATGAACGGGCTTTATAGACAACACAAGAGTAAAGAATATGACTTACTATATCAGCTCCGTAGTTTATTTGTTTTAAAATGATAGCTACTGTTTAAATAGCTGATGTCAAGGAACATTTTGACACTGTAATTTGAAACAAGGGACATTTAATCCCTATTTGAGTTTGATGGCACATATTCTTAAACTGTTTTTTTTTTTTTTGAGGGAAACACACTAATGTACTTATGGCTGCTTAATCAGAAATAGCTGGTTCTGTAAAAATGAATGTATAGTATTTATTGATAGTGGACCAATACTAAAAGTGAGGTATTTTGGTTGTTCTGGTAAACCGCCAGGATTGACAACGCCTCATTACCTCAGAATCACATTTTTTTTTATACCAGGTTATGCAATACTCAACTGCTAGATGAAAACAACTACTTGACAGATGCGTGTGAATGCTAAGATCTGGTGTGTCGCAACAGGTGGTGTTTGTAACGAACTGCAGTTATATTTAATGCCAGATGGCTTCTGTGTAGGAGAGGCCTATGTAACAAGAATAGATATGTACTTTGTGAGTAGTGGCAGAGGGACCACGTGGTAAGAGACACTGCCCTACACATCTATGTCTTATGTAAAGAATGAAACACATACACAATTTTAAAATGTTAATGTCATGCAATTGATGGAACTTTTTTTAAAATCACGCCCAAATAAAACTGTTCAATAATGCTCCAGGAGTCAGCATTCACTTTGAAACCATGATTGAAGCACATGTTCAGAGGGCATTTCAAAGAAAGTCTGTTAGTTATACTGTGTACTCTTCAGTGTAAACGATGCTGTACTTTCAACTGGGCACATTTTATATAATAACTGTATAAATGCAGAGTTTGTTAAGATACAAAATCTTTAAATAATGCCTTTTAATAACAAAACACATGTTTAACACATGTTTACAAGTGTAATAAAAATGAATAATCCAGGATTTATCATTACTGTTGTTCATGATTAAGCTTTGTGCCAGTTTCATGAAAACAAATTCATATTTCTTTGGTGCTGTTACATCTCAGAGTAAATGCAGTGGTCTGAAGTGTAATTCTCTGACTGAATTCCAGTGTATGAAGTATCTCCTCTATGAAGTACGTCTGTTAGGTGTTCTCTAATCACATAAATTCATAGTGCCTTCATTTTCTCATTGCAACTGGAACCGGAGATCGCGCACCATTACATTTGCATAAACATTTGTATTAGTTATCCATTGCTTGTGTTTTGCACAGGTGCTATACAAATTACTCTTTTTTTTGGTCAGAATATCAGAGGAGTGCAGAGGCAACAAGAAAAAAAAAAAGGTTTGTTTCAGGTATCCAGCAGTCAGTAAGCAGAAACATGGGCCGAGAACTTTCTCTGGCAGAGTGGTCACCTGACACCCTGATGGGCTCTCCCTGTTCCTCTATATACACTCGGGAGCAGAGACACTCGTCCTCTTATTTCGCCTGCCAGGAGAGGGAAAGGAGAGCTGGAGAGGAGCTCAGGCGCTGGTGTCGTGCACTCGGCGAACATAAAGCACTACTTAAACTCAGTAAAGTCTCGAGTCTTGAACATCTGACAACTCAAGGTAACCCCTTCTGTGAGAAGCACTGCACTCAGCCTGGCTTCATAGTCTGTCTTGCTTGTTGCTTTGATAACCTAACTGCCAAGTCTGAGACATGCATGGAAGGCTTGACGAGAATCTACATGAAAAACCAAAGAGGTTAAATCATCAACTGTCAGCAACCAGGATGTCTCTGTTTATGATGACAGCATGTTCTTTTTGACACTGCATATGGCAAGTTACAGAAGTGAGGACAAACAGTGAAGCAACATCACCATGTCAGCGTTTTCTGTTCTGTGTTACACAACCTCATAACAAGTGATAATTCAATAAAATGTTCTAGTTCCAGCAGTTCAAAGACAGTATGGAACAAAATTCTTGCTGAAAGTCACTGAAAGTAGACCAAATAGAAAGTCTAGTATCTGTTTACTGTTTTGGGGGATTTTCTCTGCCTAAAAAGAGTTTTACTTCCTGCCTCAGTCTGCTAGTTTTGTCAAAGTGCACTCTCAAATAGTGTGGCAACAAGAGGCTTTTGTTGACTTCTCCTAATCTACTAATCCAATATACATGTTAATCCACCTCAAAGCTCTAGTTTTCTGCATGTTGTTTGGTAAGCCTGCTTTTCAATCAGAACCATGCAGGTTTTGTCCATTAGTCATTGATAAATGATCCCTGCTTCTATAGCTGCCCTGCCATTCATTACCATGTAGACACGCTGATACTTATTATAGTAACTGCAAGCTATTTAGAGTCAGCTGTTGGAAAATAGACACACTGATCACTGTTCCCGTGTCAGTAAATCACATTTCACCAGCCTGTCTATGACACTAGTTATGTTGCTAAGGGAGCAGAGGGAGAGAAACCGAAGAGAGGGATCTGAAGGGCAGTGTGACATACTGCACTCCAGTCATTTAGCTGCAAGTGTCAGGAAATGTGTAAAGCCACTATGCTATGGAGACATCTAACCCCGAGCTGAGCCTCACGTGGCTGTGCATCTGAACTTATGTAAATAACAGGGATAGGTAAACTTAGAAACACGTGTACTTGATATTGGGGACTTCATATATACAGATGTCAACTTGTTTTAACAAAAAAAAACCATTCAAATGGATCATGTGAAAATCACTGTCAAATTAAATTAGACCCAAACTAGGGCAACCCTTCTCATGATGAATAAATATATACACATAATATACTATGTGTGTGCACATAGACAATGTTATGTATGCTTGTTCTTTCAGATGTCTAAAGGACCTGCAGTAGGAATTGATCTGGGCACCACATATTCCTGTGTGGGAATCTTCCAGCATGGCAAAGTGGAGATCATTGCCAATGACCAAGGAAACAGGACAACACCCAGCTATGTGGCCTTCACAGACAGTGAGAGACTGATTGGTGATGCTGCCAAGAACCAGGTTGCCATGAACCCCACCAACACTGTGTTTGGTAAGGCCTACAGTTCTACAAGTCAGTAGTGAAACCAAATAGTGCTCTCGTATGTATGTTCACATTAACTGTATATAAATTTAACATACTACTGTTTATTTTATTCTTCAGATGCTAAGCGTCTGATTGGCCGTAAGTTTGATGATCCTGTGGTGCAGTCAGACATGAAGCACTGGCCCTTCAAGGTTGTGAATGACTCAACCAAACCCAAGGTGGAGGTGGAATACAAGGGAGAGGTTAAGACTTTCTACGCTGAGGAGATTTCCTCCATGGTCCTCACCAAAATGAAGGAGATCTCCGAAGCTTATCTTGGCAAGGTAATTTCCTTCTAAATGTTTTAAGTGTTTCGAAAAGGTGCCACATGCACAGTAAATGAGCTTCTCTTACCAGCCAGGAAAATGTACCATGTCTTATAATAACAGACAAGGTGTTCCACAACAACATTAGATAACAACTTAAATGCATCTGAATCAAACACCTTTCTGTCTTTACAGCCTGTGAACAATGCAGTTGTCACCGTTCCTGCTTACTTCAATGACTCCCAGCGTCAAGCAACCAAAGATGCTGGGGCCATTTCTGGGCTTAATGTGCTGCGTATCATCAATGAGCCCACTGCTGCAGCCATTGCCTATGGCCTAGACAAAAAGGTAACTATAACTGTCGGTTAAACACCTGCACCCCAAAACCTGATTTGATGTTTCTATTAGTAATTATTGCATGTACTTTAGGTTGGCGGTGAACGTAATGTCCTCATTTTTGACCTGGGAGGTGGTACTTTTGATGTGTCAATCCTGACCATTGAAGATGGCATCTTTGAGGTCAAGTCCACAGCTGGTGACACTCACTTGGGTGGTGAGGACTTTGATAACCGCATGGTTAACCATTTCATTGCTGAGTTCAAGCGCAAATTCAAAAAGGAAATAACCAACAACAAGCGAGCTGTGCGTCGTCTGCGCACAGCTTGTGAGCGCGCCAAGCGCACCCTCTCCAGCAGCACCCAGGCCAGCATTGAGATTGATTCGCTCTTTGAAGGCATAGACTTCTACACCTCCATCACCAGAGCCCGCTTTGAAGAGCTCAATGCAGACCTTTTCCGTGGAACCCTTGAGCCTGTGGAAAAGGCCTTGAGGGATGCTAAAATGGACAAGAGCCAAATCCATGATATTGTATTGGTGGGCGGCTCCACACGTATCCCCAAGATTCAAAAGCTGCTGCAGGACTTCTTCAATGGGCGTGACCTCAATAAGAGCATCAATCCCGATGAGGCTGTGGCCTATGGTGCAGGTAGGTTTTCTAGACCTATATTGGTTTTAGTCATACATAGTTTTATAAAAGATATTTCTAGTCATCATGGAAATTGTTTCACCTTTTGGGATGTCTTTACAGCTGTGCAGGCGGCCATCTTGGCTGGTGATAAGTCTGAGAATGTACAGGACCTGCTCCTGCTGGATGTTACTCCTCTATCCCTGGGAATTGAGACTGCTGGAGGAGTAATGACTGTCCTTATCAAAAGGAACACCACCATCCCCACCAAGCAAACCCAGACCTTTACCACCTACTCAGACAACCAGCCTGGTGTGCTTATTCAGGTAAAACAACCTGAAGTGTCTTTCTAGGCAGATTCAAGTTAAAACATTTACTCTAGAATGTGGTGACTTGTATCTAAGAATTTGATAGGAATATTTTTTTCCAGGTCTATGAAGGTGAGAGAGCCATGACCAAGGACAATAACATCCTAGGAAAGTTTGAGCTGACCGGCATTCCACCTGCTCCCAGAGGGGTCCCTCAGATCGAGGTGACCTTTGACATTGATGCCAATGGCATTCTTAATGTGTCTGCAGTAGACAAAAGCACTGGAAAAGAAAACAAGATCACCATCACAAATGATAAAGGTTCATAATTTTATATATAACACAAAATAGAGAATATGAATAAATAAATATTGTACAGGAGTTATAATACTATGGACTGTTTGTAATCCTCCTTTAGGGCGACTGAGCAAAGAGGACATTGAGCGCATGGTGCAGGAGGCCGAGCAGTTCAGATCTGAGGATGAGGCCCAGAAAGAAAAAGTCACAGCCAAGAACTCCCTCGAGTCTCTAGCCTTCAACATGAAAAGCACCGTGGAGG
Organism: Coranthus polyacanthus; assembly: GCA_037367275.1. NCBI lineage: Eukaryota > Metazoa > Chordata > Actinopteri > Kurtiformes > Apogonidae > Coranthus > Coranthus polyacanthus. The sequence goes on along the minus strand of JAPQRN010001161.1, from coordinate 47,815 downwards.
ATGAGAAACTGCAAGACAAGATCAGCCCTGAAGACAAAAAGACCATTGTGGACAAGTGCAATGAAGTCATTGCCTGGCTGGACAGGAACCAGGTAAAAGTCCACTGAATGAACCACAGGCCATGACAAATGGCAAAAGTTTCACTTCAGCAGATGTTGTGCAATATGTTTGTACGTAATGTGAAGAAATAACCCTACTTCTCTTTGAAATCACTTTGTACGGTATCAAATGATCACACATAATAATCGACCATATCTTTTCCCCTCTGTTTGACAGACGGCGGAGAAGGATGAGTATGATCACCAGCAGAAGGAACTAGAGAAAGTGTGCAACCCCATCATGTCCAAGCTGTATCAGGGAGGTATGCCAGGAGGAATGCCTGGAGGAATGCCTGGAGGGATGCCAGGAGGAATGCCTGGTGGCTTCCCTGGTGGAGCTGGAGGTGGCTCCTCCTCTGGTCCAACCATCGAGGAGGTGGACTAAACTCTCCACCTACTATCTTTATCCCACTATAATCAAACTGACTTCAATCAAAATTGTTGGTGTAATGTTTGTTCAAGACATCAGTCATACAATCTACTACTTAACAAGCCTAAACAAATACATTTGACATTTACACAGTTCACACAACTTTCAATATGCAAAGTCTGTTGTCTCCATTATTTATCTCTCCATGACATCATAAGCCATCTCTTTTTTATCTGTGATATCAAAACTTTAAATCAATAAAGATCACCAATGGGAATTTGATTTGCAGAATCTTGTGTGTTGTGATTTTTGGAATTTGTATATTTTTAATTCCTTTACATTGCGCTTTCATGTCTGAAATACATAAAATGCTGAATGTATGCATTGGGACGCTCAGTTTGCACATTTTCTGCTGATTTTCTGCATTCAGTAAATTATCACAAGTGTGATCATTATATTTCTTCCTGTTGCTAGTAGCAAGCTTTAGTCAGGAAATACTGATCAAAGATTAAAGAGTGAAAAGGTCCTTCACTTCTGCTGCAATACAGTAATTGTGGCTTCTTGTCGTTACTAATACAAGGTGAAAAAAGGATGCATGTACATAACATATCTAATGTTGTTCTAATATATACCAAACGCTTATTCAAGAATACGTGTTTTGATAAATAGAGATCAAATTAGAAGTAGAATAAAGAGTATGTGTTGTTATTTCTTTCCAGTGCAATACTTATGCAACAGTATGTTTGCAAAAAGCCATGATAAATGTTCACAAGAACTGGGCAAACACAAGCATAAGGCTAAATAAATGAGTGCCTCAGCAATTACCCATCTCAGGTGTTTATCACCAGATGTTTTTCTCCCATACTTATCAGACACAGCAGGGGAGGGGGATGTCTGCAGTGCGGAGTGCTCCACATGGATCAAATGTGTGAGATACATATAAAAGCCAGTGTCCCACAGAACCAGGGAGCCAAGGAAGGGAATCACAACCGGGACACAGCCATGTTCTTGCTCGTCAGCTGTTTTGCTCTTGTGGCGTCTGCACTGGGTGAGCAACTGTTTATCACCAAGTTATCCACTTAGATGAAACATTTGTCTATGACATTATGGTGTCCGTTTTGTTTGTGAAAGTGCTATGAATAATATACATTCTGAAACTTGCTGATATATAAGCCTTATCTTTTGCATAAGCAGATGTATTCATTGTGTGATTGGATCTCAGGGTGTGGAGTTCCTGCAATCAGACCCCAAGTGAGCGGATATAACAAGATTGTGAACGGAGAAACTGCTGTATCTGGGTCTTGGCCCTGGCAGGTTTCACTTCAGGTAGCCGAAGAAAGGCAAAATGCTTACCCGCTATGTCTTTTCTACAATCTCAAGGCAGAAGAATAGATTTTAAGGAAATCTTCTGTTTTCTAGGATGGCAGGGGATTCCACTTCTGTGGAGGGTCCCTGATCAACCAGTACTGGGTGGTCACTGCTGCTCACTGCCGTGTGTCGTAAGTAACTTACCACTCTGCCCAGCAAGAGAAGAAAATACAAATAGTAGAAAACAGATAGATCCACGCACCAAAAAAGCTCCTGTTAATTTCCTTCTATTTGCTTGTGTAACATTTCAAACACAAAGATCTTTCTCATGCAGTCTTATCTTCATCTTAAATACCCACAATTCATATTACAAAACCATGTGACATATCACCTTTTCCCAACTGGCATCACTCATATAGTAATAGAAATATATATCATATATCAAACATGGATCAATATACCTAAAGTACAAATAAAAGGCATATAAAGAAACCACACAATATATACAATATATTATATATACAAAGAAAGCACAAAGAAAAGGTATAAAAAAATAAAAACTACATCCAAAATAATACATAGTCCATACAGGACTCAGGGTAAATAGTCATATATATACTTTCTGTCAGAGGTGTCTCTGTCATCATTCATCTATTACTGTAGGGACAGATGAAGTAACACCATAGATTAAAAAATGACAACCACAACCTACAAAACAGCAGTGTTCCTGTTGAAAATATGATATATGATATTTATATGATTAATATTAATATGATATTAATAGTTAATATACCTAGTGTACAGATCCAGAAAATTATATATATATATATTTTAGTTTATGTCTGTGTTCAGCAACACACACACAAAATCTCTTTAATCGCTCATCTTTTATCATGTCTTCAGTCCTAGAAGCCACCGTGTGATCCTGGGAGAGCATGATCGTCAGTCCAACAGTGAGCAAATTCAGGTCAAGTCTATTTCCAGGGTAAGCTGCAAGACAAAACACTGGAAACTTTTTTCTTCACAAAAACAAAGTCCTTTGCCTCAGTGAGTCTTTTTCAGGGTAGATGTGTTGTTGCACTGCAGAGGATCAAAGGAGGGGTTACACTTGCTTATGATTCATGCTGCTCTCCCCATCCAGGCCATCACTCACCCCTACTACAACACTCAGAACTTCAACAATGACATCACCCTCCTGAAGCTGTCCTCCCCAGTTCAGATGACGCCCCGTGTGTCTCCTGTGTGCCTGGCCTCCTCCAGCACCAGCATCCCCTCTGGAACCAAATGTGTCACCACTGGGTGGGGCAGGACTGGCCAGACCTGTGAGTTGGCAACTGACTTTCACCTTTTACATAAGAACAACAAAAAAAAGTCTATAGACAATATAGTAAATGTACTGCTTAAATGTGGAAAAATAGCCTCTATGAAACATGTTAGGTTTGTCTGCCTTTCTATTCTTCATGTCCGTCTCTCTCTCCATTTCCAGCAAGCCCCCGTTATCTCCAGCAGACTGCCCTGCCTCTGCTCAGCCCTGCTCAGTGCAAGCAGTACTGGGGTAGTAACAGAATCTCTGATGCCATGATCTGTGCTGGTGCATCTGGAGTGTCCTCCTGTCAGGTAAAAAAAAAATTCTGAAAAACGCAACCACCACCATCAGCTTCAAATCAATTAGAAGAAAAGAGTTAATAATTAATTCACGTATAATAAGTAAATGTATGTAAATGACATAGATCGGGATCTAAGTATATCATTAACTAACATGTTGATGTGAAGGTACAGTACATGAAATGCTTCTACCTTCTAGCCTGTTTGCAAATTTGTAAATAAGCAACCTGTAGTGTAAAGTTATTACTGCTACTCATCAAGTAGAGTCTGTAAATTACTCGGTGTTGAAATCTTTGCAAAAAGTTTGTATCATGCTCTCCTCTTGCATAAGTATTTCCTTTTAAATGTATTTGGAAACTGTCAAGAGAGCCCACTTTGTGTATAAAGTTCCAGACTACATGGTTCCCTTAATGCTTTGCTGCCAATATTAACCGATATTAAGAGCTCAGTCAAAGCTTTTAATAAGGTTGGCATATTGTGTGACTCAGTACATGTTTTATTTTTTTTTAGGGTGACTCCGGTGGCCCTCTGGTCTGTGAAAACAGTGGCGTGTGGTCCCTTGTGGGTATTGTGTCCTGGGGCACCTCTAACTGCAACGTGCGGGCACCTGCTGTGTACGCCCGCGTGTCCTACTTGCGCAGATGGGTCGACCAAACAGTGGCTTCCAACTAACAAGCAAACACACATACAATCTGCGATCAGCGATAGATTCTACTCGGCATCAGTATTAGCTGACACAAAAACATTACTATTGCTACTGACTTTGAGTCAACGACTAACATGTACTGCTACGTTTGGTGCATTTGTGAAAATGCAATAAAATATAATTCTTTACAAATTGTACGAAAATGTGTTTTGTTTTGCAGTCATCTTGATACCAGAGCTGCACAGTCCGTTTTCTTACTTCTTACTGTGTAGTAAGAAAGCATTCAGATCAAAATGTAAAGAAAGTTATAAAGTAATGGAATTTAGTATACTGGGAGACACATTTAAGTAACCACATGAGAAAAAGAACATAAAGTGAAAGCAAATGAAATCCAAAATGTCTGAACTACTGTAAATAAAACTCCTGTAAAGCTAATTTCAACTTCTTCTAAGGCTTCTACCTTAGCTCCAGCTGAAAAAACATCTGTGCTTTATATTCATGACTTAATATTTTGCTGAGAAGCCATTGCAGAAGAAGCACTCATTGGCAGCTTCTTGAACAGAGAAGGAGGAGTCATCAAAAAGAGTGGATGAGGTTAGACAGTATCAGACGGAGATCAGCCTAGAATGAAGACAGACTCTTACTGCAAAAGAAAAAATGAGTACTGGTAAGATATAAGAATTCAATTCCACTGCACTTTACTGTATTAACATAATGGTGAGCTAATATGATTTCTTGCTAAATTATTCTAAAATCGATATGCATGATTTTTAGTTAACTTTGACATGTTTTGCAGATGTATTTCTGATTACAACAGAAACCGAGTTAAAAAATGGAAAAGGAGACTTTCACTTTAGTACAATGTATTCTGTAACTACTACTTCATGCTGTCTTTTGTATTACGATGTAGTGACAGTCATTTACTTCAACATGTTCCTGTTTTTTATAGGAAGGAAAAACAGAGTTATCACCAACTACCAAAGAAAAACACATAATTCATGATATTAAAGATCTCCTTTAGAAATCCTGAACTCATATACTACACATATTATTAGAATAATAAGAACAACCGTAGCCACTGTTATCATCTTAAAGGTGCTCAGAATATCTACAGGTTCATCTTAATGTGGTACTTGTGCTCCGTTGAATCGGTGCATAATGCAGGATTTGCTGAAGAACAAACGTTATTTCTTTCTTTCACTGTAGGTAAACCTCCTGGGTCAGATTGGGCTACAAATGTGCGTATTGCCTCCGTGGTCATCTACTGCATAATTTGTGTAGTTGGGACTGTGGGCAATGGTCTGGTTATCTACGTGACAGGCTTCAGGATGAAACGAACAGTCAACTCTGTTTGGTTTCTCAACTTGGCCCTGGCTGACTTCCTCTTTACTGCCTTCTTGATTTTCACAATCATTAGTGCCTCTCAGGGGCACCAGTGGAGTATGGGACCTGTCATGTGCAAGCTCAACACCTTTGTAATTGTAGTCAACATGTTTGCCAGCGTCTTTCTTCTGCTGGCCATAAGTCTGGATCGTTGCCTGTCCACTTGGGTGGTGGTGTGGGCACAAAACAAGCGCACAGTTTGCAAAGCTCAGGTCATATGTGCTGTCATCTGGGTCACTGCTGTGGCCTGCAGCACGCCTTATGCCAGGTTTCGCGACGTTAAGCAAATGGGCGATAAGATTTCATGTTCTTATTCGATAGCCCGTACAGGTCGAGAATATTTCATTCTTGCTATTTTTCGCTTTGTAGTGGGATTCCTCATCCCATTCTTGGGAATATCTGTCTCCTATGTGGCCATATGTGTTCGTGCACGCCGCCTGCAGAGGGCAAGAACAAAGAGATCTCGTAGAATTGTAATCGCTGTCATTCTTGCATTCTTCATCTGCTGGTTGCCCTTCCATGTTTGTGAGCTTTTGGGGTTAATGTCTAAAAACCCACAAGTCTTGAATGTTGTTCGCAAAACTGGTTCTCTGACCGTATGTCTGGCCTTTCTGAACAGCTGCCTGAACCCCATTCTGTATGTTTTCATGTGTGAGGAATTCCAGAAGAAGCTGAAGCAGTCTGTATGCCATGTCCTAGAAAGTGCCCTGGGAGAGGAACACTTGTCATTTATGTCATCTCGCTCACTGTCGTCGCACTTCTCACGGATTACACGGAGGTCTGACTCTGCTGCACCCGAGGAGATCAAGGATCCTACCGTTTCCTTGTACCACACAGAAAACAAAGTGGTCGTCACTGAGGACACTTTCACCACTGATTAAAACCTTGACAACAAACAGTTAACTGTAATGGATCCACAATTTTCAACCGAAACATGAGGAAAGCAGAGCACGAGGGGGAAATTGCATCTTCAATGGAGTAAAGCATTTGTGTGCGAGAAAACTAAAAGAAAATATTTAGCCTTTGCATAACTTCATCGTTTTTTAATGTACAAGCACTCGATCACTGTACATGTTTCAAGTTATGTTGTATTAGTACCTTCATTTTAAATAACTGAAAACACCTGAGTGGGTAGACTGCAGCTTTACCGTGTAAATATTAAGAACCTTTTGTAACAATGAATGTAAAATATTTTTGACAAATTACCTTGTTTATTCATGAGATAATATGAGATTATATATTTTCTTTTGCTTCATGCTTAATTTTTGACTCTGCAGCTTATCAACCCATGTTCATTCATAGTTATGTATTACTGTATGATACAAATGAGTTTTCATTAAAGATATCTTTAAAACTGATGAACCATTCTCCTACTTCTGCACAGCAAACACAAGGACACCCTTCTACCCGTGGGTTATTTATCTGACAGGATATGTGCGGTGCACACATTAGTACTTGTTTTGTGCGACTGAAAGTGAAAAAGACACTAATCAGATAACATGTCTAATATAACACTTGCAAAGAAATGCAAGCGCTACACCTTTGACAGCAAGTGAATCCCCGGCAGATACTTTGACCTTTGCTGTCATTTTCACATAACAGCTTGTACGCTTTGCTCACTTTGTTTTTGACACCTTCGAAAACAAAAAAAATGAAATGAAGAGATTAACGCTGCTCAAGTCAGGAGTTTTAGAGCTGATCACGATCACTGATACTGGAAGCTGGACTGATTCATACTGATAATGTCTTTTTCAGACAGACGGTAGAACTGCCAGACCAGTAAAATCAGCAAAGTAGTGTTGTCAGGACACTGGAATTTCTAACTTCTAATACTATAACTTCAAGCATTGAGGGCAGGCAAATAGATAAAGACTATAATATGAACAGGTACAACTTTTCTTTTCTTGGCTAGTGGCGGAGAACAGCAGAAGGACTGTGGTAAACATTAACAGTAATTAAAATGTTTTTACAGAAATGGAATCCACATTCTTTAATGCTTCTTTATTTTTAGACCAGGCCTTTAAAAATAAGTAAATAATCTAAATAATCTTAAGTGAAGATAATAGTACTGCGTGTTAAGCAAAACAGAATCTAAGATAATTTACTGACAGAGGCGGCAAAAGTACACACTTTCTTTACTCCAGTAGAAGTACAGATACTTCTGTAAAAAAAGACTCTGGTAAATGTAGAAGTACCGATTTATTTTCTTTACTGCAGTAAAAGTGAAAAAGTACAGGCTCTGAAATGTACTCAGAGTATAAAAGAAAAAAACCTAAGTAGGTCTTTGAGAGACATTACAAAAGCTGTGCTTGTGCAAAGCTAAATGAACATCATATCAATATAATGTACTCCTAAAATGTCCTAAAATGTGTTTTGTTTTGCTTGTCTCTGCAGAAGTACTGTGTGTGTGTAGGTGAAGTGTCTGTGTTATGATGGCAGGGGTGACAAGAGGCGTGTAGATTACAACAAGGAAGCTTTTGTACATAGAGATCAAAACGTAGAATTAAAAATATATTAAACAAATCAATTGTGTACATTGGGTGACATATGTAAGTAACCATATGGGGGTTGACAAAATATCACAAATTGAAAACGAATGAAGTAAAACATTTCAGAAGTGCTATAAATCCACATACAGTATTTACAGTATATGGTTTACTGTCTTGCTGAGTAGTCACTGCAAAAGTACTGTCTCACTGGCTTCCTGGACGGAGGAGGAGGAGGTAGTGGTGGAGGAGGAGTAATTAAAAAGAGAGAGAATGAGTTTGGGCAGCACCACACATCAACCTAGAATAAAGAAAGAATAAGGAAGACTCCACAGAAAGACTCTCGCTGCGCCAGAAAAATGAGTACTGGTAAGATAAAATCATTTAATTCCACTGCATTTTTACTGCACATGTTCACATGTTCCTGCTAAAAACACGATTATTTGAGCACTTATCTTAAAGGTGCCCAGAACTATAAAGTCCTCTATAAAATCTACAGGATCAGAACAGGTTCATCTTAATGTGGTACTTGTGCTCCGTTGAATCGGTGCATAATGCAGGATTTGCTGAAGAACAAACGTTATTTCTTTCTTTCACTGTAGGTAAACCTCCTGGGTCAGATTGGGCTACAAATGTGCGTATTGCCTCCGTGGTCATCTACTGCATAATTTGTGTAGTTGGGACTGTGGGCAATGGTCTGGTTATCTACGTGACAGGCTTCAGGATGAAACGAACAGTCAACTCTGTTTGGTTTCTCAACTTGGCCCTGGCTGACTTCCTCTTTACTGCCTTCTTGATTTTCACAATCATTAGTGCCTCTCAGGGGCACCAGTGGAGTATGGGACCTGTCATGTGCAAGCTCAACACCTTTGTAATTGTAGTCAACATGTTTGCCAGCGTCTTTCTTCTGCTGGCCATAAGTCTGGATCGTTGCCTGTCCACTTGGGTGGTGGTGTGGGCACAAAACAAGCGCACAGTTTGCAAAGCTCAGGTCATATGTGCTGTCATCTGGGTCACTGCTGTGGCCTGCAGCACGCCTTATGCCAGGTTTCGCGACGTTAAGCAAATGGGCGATAAGATTTCATGTTCTTATTCGATAGCCCGTACAGGTCGAGAATATTTCATTCTTGCTATTTTTCGCTTTGTAGTGGGATTCCTCATCCCATTCTTGGGAATATCTGTCTCCTATGTGGCCATATGTGTTCGTGCACGCCGCCTGCAGAGGGCAAGAACAAAGAGATCTCGTAGAATTGTAATCGCTGTCATTCTTGCATTCTTCATCTGCTGGTTGCCCTTCCATGTTTGTGAGCTTTTGGGGTTAATGTCTAAAAACCCACAAGTCTTGAATGTTGTTCGCAAAACTGGTTCTCTGACCGTATGTCTGGCCTTTCTGAACAGCTGCCTGAACCCCATTCTGTATGTTTTCATGGTTGAAGAATTCCAGAAGAAGCTGAAGCAGTCTGTATGCCATGTCCTAGAAAGTGCCCTGGCTGAAGAGCTTTTGTCATCTCGCTCATTGTCATCACATTTCTCACGGATTACCCAGAAGTCTGACTCTGGGGAGAACAAGGATACCGCCTCCTCCTTGTACCACACAGAAAACAAAGTGGTCATCACTGAGGACGCGTTCAACGAACAGTAAACTGTAACAAATCCACGATTTCTAATCGAAACATGAGAAAAGCAGAGCACAAAAGGAGAAAATGACATCTTAGAAGAAATAAAACAATTTGCAGATAAAAGTATTGAATCACTCCGGATATTTCAAGTTAATGTTGATCTTCATTTGGCTGTTAAAAACAAACTCCAACCTGAAGAACTGTGGGATGGGTGGGATTTATCATGTACGTATGAAACAATAAATGTACATAAATCTTCTTGTCAAATTTTTGTGCGATATGATCCATCTATAAACCAATCTTTTCTTCTGCTTTGTACTTTTTGACTCTCCAGATTAACCCGTGTTCATTGATAGTTATGTATTACTGCCTCCACACCTGTATGATACAAATGAGCTTTTATTAAAGACATCTTTAAGACTGATGAACCACTCTCCTACTTCTGCACAGCAAACACAAGCACACTCTCCTGACCAAACTATCTATAGAACTGGATGCCACTGTTGACATTTTCCTTATTGAGTTTTAATAGTTGCATGTCAAAAGAATATGTCGTTGTGAACGTCTATGATACATCATCCAAACTTCTTTTAGTTCATCTTAATTCTCCAGCAGGCATGTCTTGAAATAAGGAAGCAAATACGGAAAAGAACAGGACTTTAATCAGTCTTGGTAATGTTGACAATACAAGGTTACCCATGAACAGACACTGATGAGGTTCTTTTATTTGGGCATTTGAAGACTTTTCAATTAATATAAAACAGTCCCACATCACTGGAAAACATCCTCACAAAAGGAAACTGCTAAAAACTTTCACTAACTCCTTTAAGATACCATTTACTACAATGCATAGGAAACCTGGTCTATTTAAGGCTCAGGGGTCTGTCAATGTGTACCTATGAGTCTGATTGCATGGATGACAGCTGTATTGAAACGGCGACTGCTACAGTATGGCTCTTCTCCAGCTGCATAGAGTCAGTTCTGTGGTGACAGCTGTAAGGCAGTCAGTTAGCGATCATACAACTCCTTCATCTCCTTAAGGATCTTAATGCTCTCACTATATCTTAACTGGTTCTTGTTAGAGCACTCCTTCCATCTAGAAGAAAAAAAAAGAAAAAAAAAAGGTTCAGATACTCAGATTCAAAACTTTTTGATGTTGCATTGGCTTTTAACAAGCTTGTATACACACGATTATTTTAACTTGCAAATATTACTATGTACTGCACATTTTCATGCTATTTAATGTACGCACACAATATCCCAATTTATTACACAGCCTTCATCGGTCAACGTTGGCATTCCACATTCTGTTATTTTTGTATAACAAACCATTGCTATGCAAAATGCAGTTCCAATCACAGAATCTAACAGACTATTTTACTGAGTGGAAACAATAAAATCCTTTTCAAATCAATAAAGTTGTGTTTATATCACTATCTACTATTATATTAATAGCTGTGTAATAATCAATGAGATGGTGATTATTGCATATTAATCACATTATGCATTACTAATAACGGCTTATTATTTTAACTTGTGGTGTCTGAGAATGTACAAAGAGTACGTCGGAGCCCAGTGAGTATTTCAGTACAGGGACACCAAACAATGAACATGTTTTGGTGAAACTGAATGTTAACTTAAAAACAAGTTTGCATTTGCTTTGTTGGGGTCGAAATTAATGTAAAAAAAACCTAAATTTAAAATTATTTTGTTGTTGTTAACTTTTCCCCCAAGCGACAGATATTTACAGCCATGCATGAAACTCTGCCATCTGACTCTGCATCTTAAATGTTGGTTGGATTTTACGTTACATACTTTTGCCGAATCTTTTTCCAGCGTTCCATGTGGTCACATATGAGGGATCCTGATACAGAAACCGAATCTGCTGACTATACATGAAAAAAATGTTAGGCTGTCATTTATTAACTTACACAGGTAAAAAAAAACATTTGTGTACATTAATCTTATGCACACATATTACCGAACCTTGGTAACAACAGGTTTTTCAGTCTGTGGAATCCTGAGATTGACTGGTTCACCAGAGGGGCTGATTGGACATGTGGCTGGAGGAGGGAGTCTGTACACGTTCTGACCTTTTCCATTTATAATGTCTGTGACCTGCCAGAAGAAAGATATGAAAAAGGTGTGCAGCAGTACGCTGTGGCTGTTCTCGCATAAAAGACAGAAATGACATTTTGTGGTACACAAAGTACTGTATAATTACATCTGAAAAGTCTACAGGAACTTTATTTTCCCCGAACAAATACATGCTTTCTCTAGCTCAAGAACACAAAAGAATGCAGTGCATTTAGACATGAATGATCATGAATTTAATTATCATATTAAACTAACTGGGTCATCACTGATGTAGACTTTTTGGTCTATGATAGCACATAATACAAGCCAACTATAGTTACTATAGTCTACATTGGAACCAACTACAAAAACACAATGTGAGAAATACACATTTTTCTTTTTAAATACTTTTGGGACATTTCACATGTCTTTGTGTGGTACATTAGAGAGGTGACAGGAAACAAGAGCAGAGAAATAGTGGCAAAGTCATCCAGAACCCGGATACAACTGGGGATGACGGGTTTGATGAAATTTGAGTGAATCAATACAAATGCATTCCCTCACCTCGTCGTCTACCATGCTGTGTGGGGAACTTGGGGAATTAGCCGGCTCCCGAACAGAAGGATTATTTCTCATCCAAGCACGGCAGATAGGATACAAGGGGGTGCTGGTGTTAAACTGAGCCAGATCCACACTGCGATCAAACAACTTAATAATGTAAGCATCTGCCAAATGGAGAACAGAGAAGACGGCAAGATTAACGAAAAGGTAAGAAATTACACAACAATGTAAAGTAGTAACACAGTAACGTGACACCGTTAGCACTAAAAAAATATTCACTGCTGTATTTGCACTAAATTTACTTTGTTTATGCTGATTGCTCTCTGGTATGCCCTCATCCATCTCTTTTCGCTTCTTTCTTCGATGCTGTGGAAATCGTGCTGATGGCCTAAAAATATCACATAAGGAAGACTTCACAACACGTCCAAAAAGATTACATGTAGGCTTCCAGTGTGGAAGTTTACGTTACTACCAGCTCTTAAAAAAATACAGACACTTGCCTTTTTCCAGCAGATGATGGAGACAAATCCCTAGGGAAGAGAGCACATTACAAACATTTTCACTGTGTATCTGATGTTGAATTGATACAACAGATAATCACTAACTGTAAAACACGATAGGTTTTGGTGCAATCAGTGAAACTTTACACAAAACATAAGAAATTCAAATAACTGATGCATACTTGTTTAAGGAGTCCGTCGATATTTTTCCAGCATCGCCCTCATTTTGCTCCCTGTTCAAAATACAAACACATTCATTTCACAGCAAAGGTCATACAATTATTAGACAGGTTTAATTAAGTATTTACGTAGTTTACCAACCTTTCACTTTCACTCTTCTCCACCAGTCCTTTTAACACAGCATCTAATCTGCTGCGTGCACCGGTCCCCTCTAGATCTGCCAATGTAACAACAATTGTAAACAGAGGGTGGTTATTTATTAAAAGGACTACTGAATGACACCAGGCAGGGGTTACTGTTGCTATATAAAGGTTATTACAATTTTCACTTAGCTAATTTACGTCGAACCAAATGCAATGTGCAAAAACTAATGAACTTCGGGCTAACGTTAGGTGACATTTTTGGGAAGGACCTCTCACCTGGCCTTTCGGTTTTTATCTTGACGTGGTGCATTGTCTCCAAAGCTTCTATAAATCTTGCAAGTTAACTGAAAAACGCACCGGAGTTCCCTGACGATTACCGAAATGCAGTTTGTTTAATAATAACGACGTTTAACCGACGTTATTAAGGTCAAACGTGATTATCAAAAGATTGCTACGGAACCTTTTCTTGCTAACGTTGACGTTAGCTAGCAAGCTGCGGTTAGGAATGTTAACAACCACCTAGTTAACGCTAGCTACCTTCAACGTTACTTAGCTTTAATCACTTTATAATACTCGTTAGAAAATCTACCGTTAACACTCATTTAGCAGGACAGAATATTTATCTATCGCGGTATCTATTCATTCACTTGCGATTTACTGCACAATGTCCTTTTCATTACAACCGTGACTAGCTCTTACTAGCTAAAATTATCTTTGCTAACTTAGCTTATTTTGACCAACGCGTAGCCTTTTGCAGACTTTCCTCTTCCGCGCGCTGCCCCTTTCCTGTTAAATGATTGGTGCTTATGGATAGAAGATCTTGCAGATGATTGGGTAACTATGATGTCCGTCATATTAAACTCGGTCCCTATTGGCTATACGTCTTGTAGTAAATAACGATCGGCACAAACTATGACGCTTTCTTCTGGTTTCAGTCGTTTCAGGGATAACATTACAGTTGTTAAACATTAGGTCGAAAAGTCGGATTTGTGGGATAGACTGATCATCAACGAACCCGCTCTTGAAGCTTTACCGACTGTTCTGTGGACGGCTTGAGATGTACGATTGACTGATTCCATGGTAACTTTTGTGTCCACATGCCAAGTCAAGGCCGGTGTATTTGCATTAAGACCCCAGTACATGAGACAGCCAGACCATGTGGATCCAGCTATAAATTTGGGGTCAAAGAGCTCAGACAGGATCAGACATAAACCAGTGCTACATCCTCTACTGCTCCCGCTGTCCATTGTTATATTATAAATCATCTGTGATATTCTACCTATCATGAAATCAAGGTAAGATCCAAATCCTGTTTTTTTTTTTACCCTAAATGTGTGTCACAGTTGTTTATATGTATTGTTGTTGTTACAGTGGTGCCTTGTTCACAAAGCAGAATCCAATCCAACCAAAGTCTATGGTAGGAAAGGCATACTGCCATCCATCCCGCAGCCAGTCCCTGTCAAAGACAAAGAAAAAGACGGTAGGTTTTTACTACACTTGAATATGTACTGCAAGAGATGTTTGATCATATTCATGTTGTGCTTTTAGAAGTTGCAACGAACATGTCCATCATTTCTAATTTGCAGCCTTTGAGTCCTGTGCGTGCAAACCAACGAGTCAATCCAAAATCACGCGCAGTGAACACAGAGACCCAACAGCAGTTTGAGAAGCGGGACGACCGTTTTGACACCAGGGATGGAGAGCCTGTTTTTTCAGAAATCTGGCCTTCCACTGAATGTGGACCTTCTCCTTTCAGCATTGCAGCATCATCTGACATGGAGGCACCCAAACTGTCTGCAAATACAAGAAGCTCCTCTGAGCTAAGTGTCCAGCAGGATTCAGTGCTGGCAAAGTATGTGCAACTTTCACAGAGTCCGAACCATCTCCTTGAATGCACTGGTGTCTGTGACCTATTCTCTTGAACCGTACCATTTTAAGTAAAAAACGTGAAAACTTTGCTAAATGTAAGGCATGACTAAACATAACATATGTAACTGTGCTGTGAAAACTCAAGAATCGTAAGATTCGGATATCAGTCAGTTTGTTTTAATTTTATGAGTACTTGTAACCAGCATTTACCTTTTCTCTCAGGTACGTAGAACGTTTTCGCCATGGTCAGCCAAAAAGTCGAGAGGAGCGCCAGCAAATGGCTTGTGCGATTGGAGAGGATGAACTGCCTTTCTGGTGGAAAGCATCTTCATCTTTACCGCCCAGTTCAACACCCACAAAAACAACAGACAAAGGTACACTATGATTTTTTGTAGACATAGTGTATTTTAAGATATATTGTTACTGTTACTAGTTATTCAAATTCTGAAGGAGAAGACCGCTTTTCTGGGGAAAAAAATCATTTACTTGAAACTCATTCCTCTTAACAGATATTATCCCTTCTCATGGACCTGGAGTTTTCAATCCGGCTGGACAGCGTCACCGTGACAGAACCCCTTCCCCACACAGAGGATCCCTCAGTGTGAGTGCATTTTTTGGGGTTGTTTTTTGTTAATGAGACACAATGCTGTGGTCTTGCTTTCTATCTCACTTTATTTATTGTTTTTTATTATTTACTTATCATGGATCATTTGGTATACACACTCCCTTAGTTTATGACAGGTTTGTCTGAATGCCCAGTCGCCAGACAGTCAGCAGAACAGACACTTTATTCCAACTCAGTGCACATATAAATATTTGTATTTCAACACCACACCACATGTCCATTTGGAGATCTCTATGTTTACTTCATGCCTTGGGCGCTGCCATCTATGCAGCCATATTTGATACATTTATGGCTTGTTCTGCCTGCTCATGTCAAATATATCATCATCTTAAA
>JAPQRN010001161.1:0-31913 GCA_037367275.1 Coranthus polyacanthus | reverse complement strand
GGTGATTTTGAAGACTCAGAGATAATACATCTCCAGGAAAGGGCCGGCAGACTTCTGCAACGAGGGTATGAAAACCTGCAAGTAACGTTAATGATCAATCGATTCATTCCGTTAACTGTACATAAACTGTTGTCTTTATAACAGTGAATGTACTCTCAGTGATGGATCTATCCCCGTCACCTCAGAGGGTTTAGGATGCTCAGATTTCTCTTCTCCAGTCAGTGTAGATGAACCTGTGCGAAGACCCTTGATTCCTAGTTTATTAACATGCACTACTGGTAAGTTGCATGCAGAAAACCACTGAAAAACATTTTTTTTATATGTCTTTGTAACTTTTTGACACGAACTTGCTCAATGCCATTCCCTCTTATGCAATGAATGCAGAAAGAGATTCCTCTTTTTCATACAAACCGCATAGCTGTGCTAGTGTTGTGTTGCAATTTGTTTACAGCAAAGGCTTGCACAGACTCAGTTCAAGCTGTGGCCGTCCACAAATCTGCTGTTATTCCTACTTTGGTTCCCTTCACCCGCCCAGAAGAGGACATCCTATTCCAGTGGCGTTTAAGGAGAAAGATGGAAAAGGCCAGGGAGTTGCCCCAGTCCCTGCAACACTCCAGTCTTCATGGTTCCACTTTACGATGGCAAGGCCACAGTCTCACAGCCTCAGAACAGCCTCACAAGGTTGGAGTCTGTATTATATTTATTTCCTATTCTTTGTATATTTATTCCAGATTGGTAGAAGAAATATTTAATTCCCTTTTTTCTGTCATTTTACTTTCAGCAACAACAGAGCATTCCAACTCCTGAATCCTCACAAAGAGCTACCCACTCGCACACGAACGCTCCCCAGCCAGAAAAAAGAGAACGACCCTGTCCTACGTCGTCAGATTCCTCTCCCTTCCCTGCCTTTGCAGCCTCCAGCTCTTTAGTCTCTCAACCACAGGCTATAGCCCATGTTCCTGCACACATGCATTTCCTCTGTGATGTTTTGCCCTGTCCCAGTCAGTCATCGCATGGTTCATCACAAAGGTTAGATTGGTCGAACAAGGTCATGGCCCAAACAGCCCAAACCTCAGGAGAGAAACTTATGTCACCTTCAGAACCTTCCTCGTCTGGAGGTATAGAGGGAGGCTTGGCTTACCATCCCAAAGGAGTTGAAATGAACAAGAAAGCCAAAGCCCAGACAAAACAGTCAGATAAGAATGAGAAGAAGGCAGTGATGTCTACCAGAGAGCACAAGAAATCAACTGGGTACAGTATTAGTGTACAAACGTCAACTTGCATAGTTAGGATACATTTTTCTGCATATATACACTCTGGGTATTGAACATACTGTTGAATCTGTCTTTACAAACAGGGGTTGTTCACGTCAAAGAGTTTCCAAAAAAGTCATACCCAGGACAGAGCAGCAGCAACTACAGGGATACCCGGACTATTCTAGTCAGAGTCTAGTTGGCGATTGTGCACCACCACCACCATCTCCAATCCACAGTGCCTTAGGACAGGTCAGTACATATGCAAAGTGTCAAGACGTTTTAACAACTGCATTAGTTTGCAAGATGTTTTTGTTCATGTTAGAGGCTTATTCTCTATTTGTCACATCCAAAAAACCTAGGCTTCACTTCTTGTGGAAACAGATTGAAGATGATCTGTAGTGTAAGATAATGTGTCACAAAGTATTTATTATAATTAACAAGTATTCTATTATTTGTTATAACATAAAAAAACGGCTAAACAAATGTACTCCATTTATCACAAATATAGATTGTTTAAACTTTTCCACCATTCTGAACACCTTGTGTTTTTAGGTGAAATATCTTCATCTAATATTAAGACACATCGTCAGTGCAGTTAATAAAAGCCTCATTAACAGTAATGTGTTCTCTTTTGGCCTTGGCAGGCAGTTTCAGAAGTTTTGTTCCCTACCATGGATTCATCTCCTGCACAAAGGAGCTCTCTCTCGTCTGTTTCTCCTCCTTGCACTGCCTCTGAACCCCCACAATCCTCAGTTCCCTCATGCAATGCACAGAACCCTACGGAGGTCATTTCACAGCTGCTACAAGAGGCTGAAGGTGAGTTTATGGCAGCAAAGAGCACCAACCTTTAACTTGAACATGTACGTTCTGCATTGCACATGTGTGCGGCACGTCTACGGCATTTCAGATGGACTTTAGGTTACGACCCAAAGAACTTTTTTTTTTTTTTTATGTGCATGTTGTTTTTTTATGGAGCACTAGTAATAACTACATACTACATGTTCAGTTCTTTTAGAGCGCATTTCTTACTGAAGTATTTTTCCTTCTTTTCAGAGTCAGATGGAAAAGAGTTTGAAGATGACCCTTTACTTCAAGTTCTTCGAAAACAGAGAAAATGGGTAAAAGAGCAGATCAGGTAAAATTCTTCGTAACATTTTAATCTGCATTACCAGCACGCAAGATTTATGGAAACTGTTGTTGCTGCTGGACGTTTCTGCACATTCTCTACTGTAACACTTAAAATACCACAAAAAAATAATCTTCTATATTTCTCCTTTAAGTGAAGTGGACTCAACGTTACATGGATTCCTGGATGAGCAACAAGTTACTTGAACTTCGGGCACATGATGCAGTAGTTTCTTTGTTTTTTTTAAATTTGTATAAACAAATAAAGTTTATTTTTCATTGTTGAAGAAATATTTCCACATTAAAAACTCTGGAGATATATCTGTGTGCATCATTAATCACAACCACAATACAGTGCATTTTTTTTTTACAAAAGTTGCTCAAAAAGAAGCAGCAGCTTAAATCGTGGACAGAATATTTACAAAGACTGGTTCCTTGAAACATTATGTAAGATTGACGAGTTGCGGAACAGTATATACAAACCTCAGAGAGCAGGGAATACTAAAACAGTGCCAGGAACATAACATTTGTATTTTGGCACATGCTGAGTGTTGCTGTGACTGAAGGAGTCCGAAGCTATTTCTGCTTGTGCCTGTGTGTTCGTCGAGGCTTCTGTTACATTTGTCTTCATATATGGTGATGATGGAAGGGATTTGCGTGTTTTGTATTCATGTGATTAGGTCAGGGCTCTGGAGTTCTCAGTTGGCAGCATGGGTGCAGATATGACAAGGATGCCGTCTGGGGAGACCGCTGACTCCAATGCCAAAGTATCCACTCCTTTTGGGATTCGGTAGCGACGATTGAACTGCCTTGTTGTCAACCCAGGACCATCCTTCTAATATTAAATCACAGAACAGAACACATGTTAAGAATGCGGTCCACTTTATGGCTTTTTAATAGAACGATTTCAACTAACGCATTACTGAGCACCAACCTTTTTCTCCTCATGCTTTCCTTGTACTTCCACAAAGTCTCCTATCACTTTGACCATCAGGTCCTCTGGTTTGAAGTACTTAACATCAACTTGAATTGTAAATCCGCTGTCATCACAGTTCACCTAACAACATTAGGCAAATTTCATCATCATATAGATATTCAAAAAGCCGTACGGAGAGTAAATGGCAAACAAAAACTTACTGGCCACCAACCACTCAAATATTTGAGCTTTAGAGTCATGAAACAGTAGTTTGACAAAACAATATATATAAATAAAAGTCATGATCTTTTGACTTTCGCATACTATTTTGTGACAGCTGTGTCATTAACTTGTATTGGATCAAAACATTAAGGCACTTGACTGCTTGAAGTTGTAGATTTTTGCATTACATATTTTAGCAGGCCGTCTCATCATCACCTACCTCTGCAGAGCTGATATTCTCAGTTTCTGGAATTAGTAGTTTCGGGGTCCAGTTGTATTGTCCATATGTCCCATTGAGGCGAGGAATAAGAGGTGGCAAAACCTTCTCCCATGGGATACCACCATCTGGAATAGTGGGTGGTAGGATGAAGTCCATTTCTGATTTCTAGAAATGTGAAAAATTCAAGTTAAGACCAACTGATTTAACACGCAACAGACCAAAACAGTCATACGACTCTGGCTGCAATTTACCTCTCGTTTTTCCTGACCAAATATGTGTTTATCTCTGAACGAGGCGCGGTGCGTACCAGGGGATGAACTGGTGCGTCCGACTGTCTCCGAGCTCTCGGCTGCTGCGAGCTGCGTTTTATACTCGAGTTGCATAATGAGTTGGGAATTCACAGCAGGGCACCCTCGCCTCCGTTTCGTCCCGGACTCGTTAGGAGTAGCCTCCTCCTGGGCGTTCGGGCAGGGCCACGGTGGATAAGAGTCAATTGTTTTGGAAGTGACGCAGCTGTCGCGGGATTAAAGGCAATCAACGTGTTTACGACCTATTACCGAGATTGGAGCGCCGATCGCTTCATTCCGTTTGGCGATACCGGTTGAACCGCGAGCAGACGGTGCATGTGAAGAGCTGACCTGTTACAAACTACATGCTTGAGGTCGGTTGTCGGGAAGGTCCTGTCCAAAAATAAGTTCAAAAGACGCTGTGATGTTAAAACCTCGTGAGCTGCGGTCAGACGGACAGTGACAGCGGGCCGTGCCAAACACATGCCGGGGGCACGTGTGCTAAATCAGCCAATTCCCCCATATCCTTCACTTTTTACTGAAGGAATAATATGCAGGTCCTTTACCACGACGAGAGTAGTAATGCCACAGTGTATTGAGGTATGGTACAAATAGAAACTCAAGGTAAAGAGTAGGAATAGAATTTGATCTTCTTTGTTATTCTATGAGAAGATTATTATTAATGGTCCATTACTGCGCGGGGAGCGTGTGGTATCTGGCCAATGTGGAATTACTCCAGGATAGTAGTCCTATAATCTTCTTTTATAGACTGTATTGTCGTTGGATGTTTTGTGTGTAAATCTAGTGCAGTTAATAAAACTATTATACTTAAGGACAGTAGAGTACATATAGTTACGTGTCACTGCAGATTCTTATAAAGCACGTTATGATAATAAGTCAGTTCTTTGAAGTGTTCTTTGTTTATTGAGTTGTTGAATTATGAGAAATATGTACCGATACTCCTCATTTGTTCTTGGCACACAGGACTGTAGTGAAGTCAGCAGTTATGTTCAGCGGGTACATGTCCTCCCTGTTAGTAATGTAGAACGTGTCACTTAAGCTTTAGCTGTGGTGACTAAAAATATAGGATGATAGAGAAGTGGGGACATTTGGTAGGATTAAGTTATTGCGTTTCACAACAGGCAGCAGTGATTGTCCAGATTGTGAAATATTAGGGGTTTATATATATATGACATAATGCTCAGGTGAGGAGCTGTCCATGTAGAAGAGTAGAGATCTAAAAATGAGTATGAAATGAATGCTATTGTGGAAAATACAGTACAGACTGACAACACAGAATCGTTTTATAGATATATTTTTTATTTCATTCATACACAAGTAAAATAGTTCTTGGTGCACGATCACACACAAAAATGATCATCTACAATAGTTATAAGAAAAGCTGTATAATTTACAACTGGAAAAAAACAAATGGAAAAAAATGGTCTGCTATGACTTTTGTACACCTACATACTGTACATAATAGTTACTGTTGCCTGCTATAGAAGATTAGTCTACCTACTCCTCAACCAATTGACCAAAGAACTTCTGAGCAAACTTGAAATTTCTAGTCCTACAGTATTATCTTTTAAAAGACGTGAAGAATTCCTCAATCAAAATGTCAGTGTTGAATTTAGTGTCAGAGATCAGAAGAATCCCCCTCTTCAGTTCAAGACAGAATAGGTTTTTGGTCCAGTTGAATGGATCATTTGTTATTTCAAAAGACTTGTCATCATTCTCAAGGAATACCCAGTGGAATTGTAAAGGAGAGGTAATCCCCCACCTCGCCCCATTCTGCTCTGAAGTGCTGGAAAATGGTAATCCATGTGGTGAGTACCGTTACCCAGAACAGCAACCCCAGTGCTGATCGCTTCACATCTAGACAAAAAAAAACAAAAAACACAAGAGAACATTAAATGCCATGTCACGCAGTACCTACAGTTTGCTCTATGACTAAAGTGTACATAAAAAATACATTAAACACACATTATATTGAACAACAACGCTGGCCAATTTTTTTCTGTCATGTCCTCCAAAACATTACCAAACAATAAATATGCCAGATAAAGTATAAAAAGGAGTAAAGTTTATTTTCAACATTAACTGTACAAACATTTTTGAGCAAATGCTTGTGTTCTCGTAAGTCTTTGATGTGCAAATATAAAATGGGAGTTCAACTTTACCCAAATGCCACTTTTTAGGGATAAAAACCAAAAAGTTATCCTATTATATTTATGGTGAACTCAAAGGCAAGGACACTTAACTTATTTTGGGCTAACATATATATTATCACTTATTCTTGCTTTCCTGTAAAAAACAATGTTACTTTGTACCTGTGATGTTTTGCTTTCTGAATTAACTGCAACCTTGAATCTTGATGGCAATAAATTGTTAGCATCAAAGCATTTTTATTGTGTCTAAGTGTCGGGAGGGGGGGAGATATCTGTTATTAAGAAATACATTTTTGTTACTCACAGGTTTTGATCTGGAGCTGCTCAGTGTAAGATGGTTTGACAAATGCCTCCCGAAAAAACCAAACCACATTGACGAGCCACAGGAATGGAAGAAATGCAAAGCCACCTGAAAGAAAAAGTGGACAAAAATATTAAGACTGTAACCCATAACTCCACAGAGTAAATATCTTACCAAATGCAATGCTCATACTTTATTTTGCATAAGGCCTCCAGTCATTTAAATGTACTGTTTAAACGGACCATTTTGTCTCCTTCCTAAACTGGACTATATCAGGCAAAACATACATTACAAATACATTACAAACCAAAGGGGAGGGGGTAAGATTATGAATATGTTTTTGACGTGTTCTAACCTAAATAATATTTTCGGCATAGGCTGAGTTTCTCCTCATTGGGAAGTCGTTCCAGGTTCATCGCGAAATTTCAAACGATCCTGTGACAAAGAAAGGAAAGAAAGAAAAACGAGATTATTGTACCAACTTGAGACAGAAACCCAGACAATCAGATCAGGTGGAAACGACCAGGACTCGCCAACATGCCTGGATAGATCTTAAGCAATGACGAATAATCATATATAAGATTTCGTGTCCGTGTTTGACTCCAACATAGTTTACATAGTTTATAGTCAGCTGATTCAAGATTCAGTCGAGGCTACCGTGGTTACTTTGTTAGCATAGCTTTACGCTAGCTTGTCCCTATTAACTTGGCTAGGAACAACAGTAGCTGTAAAATACACCCATGTCCCGAATCTATGTTAGGCCACCGTATAATACCTATAGGTTAAACGAATTATATACATTCAAATAAGAATGTACCTAACAATTTCGAAGCCAGAGTCAGACACACAATACTTCCTCTTTCTTCTTCTTGTATGGCGGTGGTGGTAGCGTTCTTCCCTCTTCTTCGTTTTTCGTCATGGTGTTTTACAAACCAACCCAACCACCCCGAGCGTTGTACCGCCACCTACTGTACAGATTATGCCAATGGGCGTTTCGAAATTATGGAGGTATTTCGTAAAGACAAAGTTGTTTATTTTATGCAGTGTGTGGCTACAACGTTGCTCTTTCTTTCAACGTCATTATTATCGGACGCAAAGGAACACTTGACTATGTAGCTATATAACGACGGAAAGAGCTTCGCGTTTGTTTGATAGCTCATTTATCCCATTCTTTAGTCATTTCAGCTTACTTTACAAAGGTAGTCTATGTGTGACAATTTAGTTTTATTAAAAAAAAATAGTTTTTTTTCTGGTGTAGGATGTTGGAGATGAACAATCGATCACAATTGCTGCACTCATTTTGACATAGCCTGAGCTCAGGTCCTGATATATAATAATTTTCTGAATGAAGAATTGTCGGACAACGACCACTAGAGGTCGACCCACTTTCCAACCTCGTTAGAGTCCAGTTTAGAATCGCACCGAAAAAACTCACTTTCCCTTGCAGCATTGCGGCTCCCCCCTCCCATCTCGCGCCTTCCCTCTTGTCTCTCCTCGAAGTGCTAGCCATCGGTGTGTGTTGTTGTTGAAGCAATGATGGCGGCAGCGGGATGCGGATCAGCAACCGCGGCTGCCGTAGGAGGCCAAGGTGGAACCGTTACTGCCAGAGGTCGTTTTCCCGGTCGGCCTTGGTCGTCTCGCAGTCGTTTGCGCTCTGAGAAGCGATGGCAACTCGG
This sequence comes from Coranthus polyacanthus, assembly GCA_037367275.1. Classification (NCBI taxonomy): domain Eukaryota; kingdom Metazoa; phylum Chordata; class Actinopteri; order Kurtiformes; family Apogonidae; genus Coranthus; species Coranthus polyacanthus. The sequence continues at coordinate 23,739 of JAPQRN010001161.1, read as the reverse complement.
ACGATCAGGCTTAGAAGCTGATGATGTGACGAACGGAGGCCAAAGGCCCACAAACCTGGTTCTATCGTTAAACGAAGACCAGTCTCACTTGCGCTTACTTGGGATAGAAGCGAGCCACAAGATCCTTGGCCAGGCTGGATACAGCTCTAGTGGGAGCGAAGAGGTGAGGTCCCAAACCGACCCAGGAGTTAGTATCTTTATTTCATTTTTTCACATTTTGTGTGATTGTTAAATGCTGAAGAATGAATGCTGTCCGCAGCAGTGTGACTGGTTAGTGCCATGGTGAAATGTCAACATCCCTTTGCTAGGCTAATGTTAACTTTAGCTTTCAAAGCTAACTGGGCTGGCTAATGTTAGCACAGTGCAGCTTTCCATGACATTTAATGAACAGTCGCAACGCAAAATATCACTTCAGCAGAGCAGTAGAGTACTCGTAAGTAACATTAGCACCCGTCCCACTTTACTTTAATTGTTGTTAAAGTATTAGAAGATTAAATAATATGCGTATTTTTAAAAGCCAGGGGTGAGAAACATTAATTTGTAAGCAGGGATCGCAATTATTTCATCTCTGGCCCGCTCATTATTATGGGCCAGGGTAGCAGCTAGCTAGTAGTAGCGAACACAAAGAACGAGTAGGCTAGCGCTTCTGTACCCTGTACAGTGGCTAACAGCTAACTGTTTGTATTCATATTGTCCAGATGTGGACAGAGTTAGCTACATAAAATAGACAAAACAGACATGTCCTGCGCATTGCGTATGCTACTGACCGGCTTAATGCAATTGATAGACCCCTAGGTTATTCATCTTACATTACAGCTATTATGGGTGACACTTTTGTAGACAGACGTGAGTTACAGTGCCTTTAAAAAGAGGAGGGCTAACTGCTAGCTAATATTATCCATTTCGACAGGTTTGAAACTGGTGAATAACAAAAGTAGTTGTAAAAACTAGCTGTACTCATGTTAAGACGGGAGGCTCGCTGAAACACCACAGCGGAAGTGTTCGTTGACTTTGAACGCATAACTGGTAGTATAACTAAGATGTAATGTGATGTGCGGGAATCCACTCACACGCCTTACCTTTACCTGGCTTTATTTTGTTGGCACTTAATGTGTTAAATCTGCAGGCGTTACTCGTACAAAAGTTTTAGACCTGATCTCGGAGGTGGTAAATAATCTAGTTTACGTTATTGATTATGCTACTGCATCTTGAAATCTTCAAACATGTTTACATTAGTGTTTTCGTTAATGCACATCCTATTCAAGTGTTATGTATTAGAACTTAGATTTAGTTTGAATGTGTAAAAATGTAACTAATGATCTGTCAGTTCCTCCTTATATTCTAAAATTAGACATAGCCTTTCGGCCTTGAGACAAGTGTGAATTGTTTTGTTGAATGATTTGATAAAATCATGGTGTACCCTAATTTGTTTTTCCACAATTGTACATTTTATTTTCAATTGTTCATAACATATTCTATTTGGTGCAGAGGCATTTCTGTGTGAATTAGCATGCTTTCCCCATGTCTGCATAGATTTTCTGCAGGTTCTCTGGACTGTATCCTACAAACAGTCCAGACACATACAGTTAGGTTGTTTGACCACTCTAAATGGCCCATAGATGTGAATGTGAGCATGCATGATGACAGACACTGCAGGGTGTCCCCTGCCCTGTCAACTGGTGTAGTCTCCAGTCCTGCACAGGATAAGTAGTATAGCTAAGTATGCTTTTTAATTCTGCTTTACACAGAGCAAGTAACTGCTTGCATAGCAGTTTGAGCATAATATTGTTACCAATATTTAGAAATCTGTGTGAACACAGTGGGTTAAAATATAATTTACATTTACTTTTTCACAGTGTTGCTTCAAATTTTTAAAGATGTTCCTTTTTCTTTTTTTTTTTTAAAGGGCGATGACTTTAGAGGATTTGAAGCAGAGAGAAAAGGTTCCAAAGGACCTCGGCAAAACCCTTCCAAAGGTAAATAAAAATCTTTCTTTACCATGAAACATATTTAATACAATTACTGAACAATACAGCAGTTGAAGTTTGCACTAAGCACGAATGATGATTTTTGAATGATTTTTCTTTTTCTTTTTTTTCCCCCATAGGTGATGGCGTCAAGTCTAAAATACCAAGCGAGAAGCTACCACCAGCTGCGGAGGCAGCGCTTGATCCTGCAAAAGATGAAAAGCCCATGGACAAGATACACGGCTTATCTCCTGAAGCAAAGGATTGCAGGAAAGGTTTGAAAGGAAAAAACACTATGGATCGACCGTCCACTAAGAGCGCAGCCTCATCAGCAGCACCAAGGATTACTATAAAATTGGTGGCCAAAAAGAAAATGAAAACTGTAAAGGAGCCTGACAAGAAATCTGCAAAGAAGTTGAAGGCAAAAGGAATTCAGGATCCACCTAAAGCCAAGGACATTCAGGATGACCAGATTTCAAGTGCTCATGTAAAATTAAAAACTGAGCCTGTTGATGATAGACATGGTGTAGAAGATAAAGGAGAGGGGACTTTACCTACAAGAAGGCGTGGAAGATCTGCTTCCAAGGCATCAGAACCTGTCTGCCAGACTAGCGCCAAAGTTGTGGTGGACGACCAAAAACCAAAAGAGAAATCTGTCAGTCAACTTGACACTGTAAAGGAGAGTGGGACTGTAGAGCCAAAAACACACGCGAAGAAAGCTAAACATAAGGACATTGTGACAGAACAAGGTTCTGAGGGTAATCAACTTGTGACTCGTAGGAGCAATAGAGTCACTAACCCACTCTCCAGAAGAGTCTCAGACAGTGCAACTGAACCAGAAAACTTGAGTAATAATGAAGCTATTTTGGCGGAGTCAAAGTTAGATGTTTCTAGAACAGAGGAGGCCAAACCATCAACAAGAACAGATAGGCGAAGGCAAAGCAAGAGGCTGAATAAGGATGTTACAGTACCAGAAGACAATGGTCCATCATCCACAGGGACTAATGACACATCTGTACAACCCAATTTGCCTTTGAAAAATGAGGAAAGTAAGATTCCAAGTTTAAAGTTGATAAAGGTTAGAAACCCAAAATACGATGCTCAGTCCAGTGGAAAGAATTCAACCCGAAAGAAAAAAAGGAGAAAATATATCTGGACTTTAACATTAGTAAAGGCAGGAGGAGGAGGAGGAGGAGGAGGCGGTGGCGACGGTGGAGGAGGAGGAGGAGGCGGCGGCAGCGGTGGTGAAGGAGGAGGAGGAGGAGGAGAAGGAGGAGGAGGTGGTGGAGGAGGAGGAGGAGCAGGAGCAGCAGCAGCAGCAGGAGGAGGAGGAGGAGGAGGAGTGCGAGATGGAGGTAGTAGTGATGATGGTGGTGCTGGAGGTTCTCAGACACAGGCCACTGAAACCATTGTCAAAGTGACAGAGCAGACTGTGAGTGAAGTGGATCCATCCACTTTGTGTGACACTAGTGTCAACAAGAGTTTGAAGGGAAGAGACAAGAAATCAACACTGGATAACTTGGCCCCACAGGAGAGTAATAAGGATACGGACAGTAATGAGAAGGGTTCGCAAAATAAAACTGACGTCTCATTTGCTGAGAAGCCTTCTTTACAGGCAGAAGTTGAAATGGAGCAAGTAACTGAAATGTCTCCACAAGAACTCACAAAATTGGATTGTGGGAAAGTCGTCCCTCCTCTTCAAATTAAAAAGGTTTCCTCCCCTGGTAAACATAAAAGCTCAAAGCCATCCTTCCTAATACAACAAGTTAGTCCTGTGCCTGAAAAGAAAGAGGATGCTCTGAAAGATCCAAGTGAAGTTAATACGGATAAGTCGTCATGTCAGGATGAGAAAGTCACACCAACCAGGAGACTAAGGAGGAGGACATCAGGCCTTGATTGTCTGCAAATAAATCCTGTCAGTCAAAAGCCAGTGACGGCTCAGAAAAGGAGAGTTAGGACAAATCCACAGGAAAAAGATGCTCCACAGGTCCATGTTGAAGATTCTTCTCAGGTTTCAACTGAAGATTCCAGCTCACATGTTCTTCCTGAAACTTGTCAGGTATTGCCTGTAGAGTCCTCTGAGATGTCTGAGGTGACCAATGTAAACTCTGCTGAAGTTCCTGATCAGAATTCCTCACAAATTGCTGAGGAACCAGCACAGGTGCCAGGTGAAGTTTCTCCACAGAAGGTGGAGGAAGAGGTAGAACCACAGATCAAAGAGGCCAAACCTTTACCTGTGCCTTCTAAACCTAGAAGATGTAGAAATAATAATTCAGGGAAAAAGAGGACTGTGCAAAGGAAGAAGGCTATTATCTCTCCTGAAACTGCTGTCATTACAGAAGTGGCCACAGCCGAAGCTACTAACACAGAGTCTGTGCAAAAGGAAGATAGTCAGCCTTTAATAACAGAAGTTAGTCAGTCAGAAACAAAAGATTGCACCCAAGCTGAGGCAAAACAGGACATTGTATCAGTAGAAGAAGAGCAGATACAGCCTCCAGTTAAAGAGGAACCAGACATTCAGTTAATTGATAGTCAACAGTCTTTGGTGTCAGAAAGTCAAGTGAGTGATCCAAAAACATCATGTGAACAAAGCAAATCCCTCAAAAAAGTTAAAAAGAAGCGCAAAAGTTTGATTGGGCAGCGTCAGAAGCACAGACACAGGAGCAGAGATGGGAAGTTTGCTCCACTTAAATCATCTGAAAGTCAAAATATTATTGAGGACGACAGTGAAATTTCCACCCAGTTAGTAGCTACTACACCTGCCCCAAGTGCTAAACTTATTGGAGTACATAAAAAGTATAGAAAAAGACAGTCAGGCCTTCAATTCATTGGTTCTAAAAGACCCAAATCACAATCTAAAATAATTTCTAAGCTGGTGGAAATGGAAATTGACAAAGATAATTTAAAGCAGGAAGAAAGTGACACATTAGTTGATGGGGCACAGACAGATGTAGTAGATGCTCAGCCCGGTAAATCAAAGTTTGTAAAAAATATCAAACACTTCATAATGCCTGTCGTAAGTGCCAGATCTTCACGTGTGATCAAGACCCCACAACGGTTTATGGATGATGCTGGAATGTCAGTATTGCCTCGAAGAAACTCCCCAAAGAAGGGTGTGCAGCTGGGCTTGCAAATACGTCCAGCAAAGAGACGAGACGATGGTGTAGTTAGAGCAATATCCCCTATCCTGCCGGTTGATGAGGAGGACATACTGAGTGAAGCACAACTGGATGTTGATTTGTTTTCAGCTCAGGACCTAGAGGACACCACTGACATAGCTGACAGCCTGTTTTCTGAGAGAAAAAGTGGCAAAAGTGAAAAGAGGAAGTCTTACCTAAAGAATTCTAGCTTCAAGTGGCATGTGCCAGAAGAGTCTAGCGAGGAAACGTATACACTGGACAGCACACCAGAGAACAAATGTGAGGATTTGTTATTATCTACACCAATTGATAAGCCCGCAGAACTTTCTACGGACGTCCAGGATGTTCAGAAAAGGAAAACTCTCCCTAAATTTAGTAAACAAACAGCTCAGCTCAAGATTTATCAAAGGCTTAAGAAACTGCACACAGGAATTACCAAGAGCAAAAACACAACAGAGGTGGATAGTGTCACTAAACCTCTTCAGGCACCTGTTGATTTGGCGGAAGGACTTGATGATGAGGCCATGAGCATAAGCCTAAGGCAGCGGAATACAGATGCTGAGAAAGACAAGTCCAAACTCAAGATAGAAGACCTCGATAGTCCAGGAGTTGTGAGAAAAGTTTCTGTGTGTGTTAGGACTATGAACTCCAAGTCTCTTGCATTCCAGCATGGCCAAGAGGAACATTTAACAGGGAAAGACACTGCCCAACTTCACTCAGGTAAGTAAAATAATAACTTATCAATAAGGTATTAACTTCATTTTATTTTAGCAGAAAAGATTTACTTAATGACCATATAATTGACCAGAGATTGGCATGTATTACTTCCATCAACAGGAGAGCTGCAGTCAGGACAGCATTTAGGTGGTGCTGAAGGAGATTATCTGGGGTCTGTGGAGAAAGGAGCTTCACAAAGAGCACGCCTCACCGGTGCAAATAAAAGAATGTTCAATCTGCTCAGGAAAGCCAAGGTCCAGCTCATTAAAATCGACCAACAGAAACAGCTAAAATCATCTGGGGTAAGGTTGTGCTCACAACACACATGTTTTCAGTCATTATAGACACTAGATGTGCATTATTAAGTCAGTTCTTTATCTCCTAACACCAAGACATGCAATACAATACGATACAATACAATACAATACAATACAACAAGACCTGTCATTAATGAAGCTGTGAGAAACAGGTGTTTTATGAAACTTGATTTTCTGTTTTCCTGAAAATTGTATTAATGCCTTGATTGTCATATTAAACCTCTAGCTGTTATCTGGCCCGACCGGTGCCAGGCCTAGAGATGTGAGCTCAAAGAGACAAAGGAGGAAGCAGAGGGTTCAACTTGAATCTGATGTTCCAGTCAAAACGGAGCCACCTCAACAAGTAAGTGTACAAAACAATAGGCCCAAGTGGGGGATTGATCTTGTTTCTTTATCTGGTTTGGTGTGATTGTAATTGATGCTATGAATCAAGCCCCTTGTCAAATCCAGCCTCTGTTTTTCTCTTTTTTAGCCGCAGCTCATCTCCCCGCTGTGCCAGGAGTTCCGTAGAGCAGGAGGTCCACGGATCAAGCATGTGTGCCGCGCTGCATCTGTGGTGCTGGGACAACCTCGAGCATTGGTACCAGATGACATTCCCAGACTGAGTGCTTTGCCTCTACATGAAAGAACTGGCATTTCCCCTTCAGCCGTCACTAAAGGTAGATGTGACATGAGTGACCAATTTCTGGAAATGCTCTCAAATGTGATTACAAGATTTCCTATGACTTGAATGGCAGCAGTGATAGATATAGTTTTACCATCAGTTTTAGCTCTCCATCCTGTCAGATATCATGATTTATCAAAGCACTACACAATATTAATAAATTGATTTCAAATGTCTAAATCCTCACAAATTCACAAATATTTCATCACTTCATCTTTCTTTTTATTAATCCAACTCTTCCTGATGTGTGACATGCTATTAACTATTGTGATTTTCTCTTGATTTTGCAAATTAGATTATATCAGTGCTAACAAATTATTTGCTGCCAAAAACCACATCCTGGAAGATTAACTTTTTAAGTGACTAATGGATGACTCAGTGTGAATGTTTCTGTGGAATGTTTCTTGAAAGTCTCAGTTGCATTGGAAGTCAGGAAAACATAAAGCCACTGTAAAAAGAAAAGGCCTCCAGCAAACACCTGCCAACACTATATTCACATTGGGAGGGGCCCAGCGTGACAGATGTAAAATAGTTCTTAAATTGCATTCTTAATAGTCTTAATAAGTCTTACATTTAACCTGTTGGAGCCTTCAAAATCTCTGGATGAACCAAAACTAAGCCGCTGTCCATTGTTATTGCAGATGTTGGGTCTCCATCAGAATCAGACAGTCCTGGGCTGTCAGATCAAAAGGTCACCAAGGTCAAGAAGCCATCAAGTTTTGTGAAACGGAAAGGACTCGGGCCATTTGGGTACCGCTCTCGGAGATGTGGAGTGTGCAAAGGCTGCAACCATGAGGACGATTGTGGGAAGTGCATGAACTGCCTTGACAAACCCAAGTTTGGTGGTCCCAATACCAAGCGACAGTGTTGTGTGTAAGTAGACCTTTATTAAATTCACATTTATAGAGAATCACAGCACAGTATTTAAAACTAATTCATGTTTTTGGATTTTTGGATGACAAGGTATAAGAGATGTGATCAAATCGAAGAGAGAAAAGCACGCAGACTAAGTGGAAGAACAATGCCCAAAGGTAATTTCTTATATCAGCAAAAGTAAAGAGTAACTGTTATAACTGCATTACGTTTGTCACCTAAACTTTTTTTCTGTCTTTTAAGGTGCGTCTAAGCGACGGCGTTCCTCTCTTAGTGGTGGCCATTCAAGTAATGATGAAGGGAATGAGGGTACTGCGGACTCACCGTCAGGTCTTCACGGTGATGGTCACAGTCCATCTGTAAGAAAGCAACCAAAGCGCATTGTGAAACCCCGCGTCTACTTTGACCTGGTGGACTATGAGTCAGATCTAGATGACAAAGCTATCTCAAGCTCTGCCTCACCAGCCAGGAGAAGGGGCCCTGGACCACGTTTCAGTGAAGGTAGACTAAACACTTCGACATAGGAACAGAAACACGATTCATCCTTTATCAGTCCAGTTGACTCAACAGGAGACACTTGTGAGGCTGCTGTGCCTTTAATACATCTTAAAACTGGCAGTTGTTAATTAAATTTTATGTACTTATCTACCTATATATATGTACTATATATCACCATCTTCTAGTTAAGCTGGTTGAGTACTTTTCTCACCATCACACATGATGTAATGACCATATTCTTACATGTTATAGAGCAATCAAGCTGAATTTTTTTTTTTGTGACTTGAGTCAAAAACATAAAATACTTTCATACGTTCATTATGAATTCTTGTGATGTTCTATTTTAGCTAAACAAAATCTTCCCTTTTTGTGTCCCTCAAAGACTTTGTGTCTCTGGATGGATTCCTAGGGGACATCTCAGATGATGAAGTCAGGCATCGTAAGTCCAGTTCACACCGTGTACCAACTGGTCGACGTAAACCTGAAAAGGTGAGTTAGTTGTTAAGGCTCTGCTTTTGGCAACTTTGCTTTATGTTTAGTTCCCTCTGTCATACAGTCAGTGATGTGCTAACACTATCCTGATGGACACCATATGCTGTGCCCCTGTGTTTCTGACTTAAAAAGTTGCAGTAGCATGAGCAATGAGAATGTTTTTATGAACCAACCAAAATGAATCTATATAAACAGTTTTGTCTCTGAGTAAATGGTCTGCTTTGAGCAAGTTCTGTCAGAAATAAAGCACTACCTGCAATTTTTGGTAAAAACCCAGGTCCTGGTGTTCCATTTTTGAAAAAACAAACAAAAAAACCCAGCAATTAAAATCATTTCACCAGAAGTTTTCATTGCTCTTACATGATTAATGTGTATGTTTGATTTGGTATAATTATGTTGTTTCTACGCATGACCATGTTCAAATTCTGTCTTTCTCTTTGTCTTAGGGTCCTATGGAGCAAACCCCTCCCAGTGTCCTGGCTGCCTTGGCTCACGGATTTGAGCAGAGAGACACAGAGTCATGTAAACCTACTCACAAAATCAGAGTCGACTTCAAGGTATATTTCCAGTATTCCCTGTACATTACTTGTTTATTAAAATTCGAGCAATTAAACATATGTATTTTAATGTAAAATTAATTCACTGGTGGCGCAGTCTATTCTACAAAAACTATGTGATAATATAGTGGGAGAATATGTACAGAATACGACAACAACAACTACAATTGTTTTTTGGCCATGTTCAACAAAACAATGGGTCGTAATTCCACAATAAATTTCCTGCTTGACTGAAAGAGAAATGTGTTTCAACTGACTGTTCCAGTGACAAACTGCAGATCCCAGCCTGGGAATAAAACGGATAATTTTCAGTTTTTGATAATAGCCTGCAGAGGGAGCAATATGATGACATTTACTGCAAGACACCTTTTTCCAGCTGTGATCATATGTACAACATATTTGTGTCTTTGATTTCAGGAGGACTGTACCTTGGAGAACGTCTGGAATATGGGTGGTTTAAGTATCTTGACCTCTGCGCCGCTCATGCCACCATATGTGTGCTTCCTCTGTGCCAGTAAAGGGCAACATGAGGTACCCCCATAACACATTTTGTTTCATGTTAATTGACATATATATTATATTAAATACAATCTTAAATGGTGTTGCCATAGTGTAGCAGATTCAGACTAATGCTGTACAGTTGCAAAAAGCAATAAATCATATCGTAGTGACAATTATTTCAGATACTAAAAAGGTATGTTTGTGCATTTGTCTGTGCAGATGCTGTACTGCCAAGTATGCTGTGAGCCCTTCCACCAGTTTTGCCTTGACCCAGCAGAGCGCCCCTCTGAGGAGAATAAGGAAAACTGGTGCTGTCGTCGCTGCAAGTTTTGCCATGTGTGTGGCAGGAAAAACAAACATTCAAAGGTACAGTTATTTAACTTCTTTTGCTACTTTCAACTATTGCAACTCATGTATTTCACCTAGTAAGCATGATATTTTTCATGACTTCCTTAGCCTTTGTTGGAATGTGAACGATGCCAGAACTGTTACCATGCTTCCTGCCTGGGACCCAACTATCCAAAACATAACAAAAAGAGGAAAGCTTGGGTAAGTTAACAGTTTACAAGTCATACATGTTAAGAATGAAGATGCTGAGATTGTAAAACATTTGTTGCTGTTGCTGATTTGATGGTGTCTGTGCAGGTTTGTATGACATGCATTAGGTGTAAAAGTTGTGGAGTCACGCCAGGGAAAAGTTGGGACACTGACTGGAATCACGATAAAGGACTCTGTCCAGATTGTTCAAAACTCTATGAACAGGGTGAGGGGACAACGTCTTTCTTTCTTTTGGTGATTTACTGGATCCTGTATCCTTGCCCAACATATTAGATCCATACTGAAGCTAATGTTCTCTGAATGTCCCTTTCTCTCATAAGGTAACTACTGTCCAATCTGCTTCAAGTGCTATGAGGACAATGACTACGACAGTCAGATGATGCAGTGTGGCACCTGTAACCACTGGGTACATGCCAAGTGCGAGGATCTAACAGGTAATTTTGATATTTTATCCACTGAGAATACACTCTAAGTATCCTCATTAATGTCGTGACATTTCAAGCTCATTAACATGTGGAACTGTTGGAGCCACAAAGCCATGTCAGTTTTAATTACATCAGGATTTTTTTTATCCTCAGGTGCTTCAGAGTTATAATTTACACCTGTTAAACTCAAACAAGTTACATTATAGTACCAAAGAATATTATGAGCAGAGATTTTTAAAAAACGTACAAATGGCCCCTTCGTTGCCAATTACTACCTGTTATTTGCTGAACATGTGTGCTAAGTGTAAGCGCAGTTCAGCAATGATCCACTGATGGCGTTTGCTACTGTTAATTTTTACAGCAATTTTCTATTGCTGTTGTCAGTGCTGTATGTTTGTACAATTTTCAGTCAGGGATGCAATTTAATACATCTCTTGCTTAATGTAATTCTCTTTTTAAATGATTTCAGATGAACTGTATGAGATCCTTTCCAGCTTGCCAGAGAGTGTAGTGTACTCATGTCGGCCGTGCAGTGTGACACAACCTAGTGCCTGGAGAGAGCTTCTATATATTGAGCTCAGAGCTGGAGTGGAGAAGGTGCTAGCTTGTTTGCTTTCCTCCACACTCACGCAGCACCTGGTAACTTGCTCACAGGTAGGAGACTCAGCTGTCTTAGTTTTTTTTTTTCTCTCCCTCATCTCATAAATCAAATGTGGTAGGCTATGTTATTGTTCACTGTGAACTATTTCTCTTTTGAATTATACGTCTGATATGCTTTGATTTTCTGCTACAGTGTGAAAAGTTGGTTGATCCTGACAGTGGAATAGAAGGACAGCCAGCCTGTGACCTCCGAGCTGTAGGCAAGAAGTTTGACAAAGGCCTTTACACTACATTGGTGAGTCTGCAACCTTTTATTCGGTTTCTTAACTTCTGAAAAAAGAGAACACATTTTTTCAATGGCAGTGTTGTGTTAAGGAGAATAAGAGTTAAATATCTGGGGTGACCAGTAATGTAGAAGTTTGACTTGTTAACAAACATATGCTCTGTTTAGGTAAAATATTTTATGTCACGTTGCTGTTGTTGAGTATTATAAATGACCGTCTGTTATAGCTCAGGCAACACTTCACTCTGTATGAACACTCTGCATCGGCCAAGTGTACCAACAGACATGTTTTTTTTTTTTGTTTTAGAAAATGTTTCATGAAGATGTAGTTCAGGTGGTGAGGAAGAGGCTTGAGCAGGAGGAAGATATTCCAGTGGAGCAGAGACCCACTGCCCTGGCACGCTCTTACTACTTAAAGGTACTACAATATATAAGGGAAAAAACAACTTCTTTTTAACATAATAATAAATTAATATTTGAGGACTTGATCCTGTTTTCATACTTTTACCATCATAAATTCAAATACTTCAAACAACATTCTTAATCAAGTATCTTTAAGAAAGGCATGGCATGTTTTCTCAGACTACAGGTTAAGTAAGAGTTAAGTAAGAAAGAATCATTGACTTAATTTACAAAATTTTCCAGCTCCTCGAGGAAGTATTTAACTGGTTCAACAGCCAAGACCCAAAGGTGTGGAACCCCTGTACCAAAGACTTGCCCATGTAAGTAATTGTTTCCATTCACTGGTTTGCATATAAGTGTACAATGTTTTTGTTTTTATCCCACAAAAATAGAGCTGTGTGTCAACGTTTTTAGAGCATTTAAGAAGATTTTAAATGTCCTGCAGATTGCCTTGTGTCTTAATTACATATTTTGATTATTCCACCTCCACCTATCTGTCCAGACTGTTTATTTATAGGGTATGAATGCTACAAGGGCTGTTGTGTTTGTGCACTGTGTAGAGAAATGTTTATCACCTATGAGAAATGTTGTAATTTTTATTAATAGGGGAATGCTGTGCCACGCTGTTCATCCGCCTACAACTGAGCATGTTTACGCTCAGTGGCATGAGAGAGAGGAGCTCCCGTCCAGAGCTCCTCTAGGCCTTCTACAAGAGGAAAATGGTCAAAGCTTAGATGTGAAGGAAGAAGAACTGGCTTCCACTATGTCTGGGGAGCCAACAAACCACTTCAAAACCAGCAGGGCTGTTAGACTCAAATTCAAAGGTAATGCTGGAAGTGCAGGAGAGATTCTACTGAAATGGGCTCCTTTTACTCAAATATTATTTTCTCACACAGTGCTTGTGCCTTAAGTATTCACTTTTGTACATCTATACAGGGAAAAGGGGGAGGCTTTCAAAAGCTGATCTGGACACTGGATGGTCGACGGATGATGAGAGGCAGTGCTCTTTGTGCCAAAAATACGGAGACCTCAAGCCAAATGTAAGTAATGTAATAGACATCCATTATACATTATACCAGCCTAGTGCTAATAAACTATATGTTTATACTATACACAACTGGTAAATATGGTGGTCTTACAGAGTCTTTTGTGTTCTCTTTTAGGAGGCAGGCAGGTTGCTGTACTTGGGCCAGAATGAGTGGGCGCATGTGAACTGCTGTTTATGGTCAGCTGAGGTGTTTGAAGAGGACAATGGCTCTCTACTACATGTACACAGTGCTGTCACGAGAGGCCGCTTGATGGTGGGTTGTGAATTTACTCTATAAATCATCATTAAATGAAAAATAGAATATAGAAATTATTAGGGAACAACTGATATGTTTTTTTCCAGAGCCAATGTCAATTATTAGTAATCGAGGAGACTGATCTCCAATATTTGGAAGCAATATACATTTGCAGAAAATATGAAAATCTTGGTGTCAAATGTTCAGAAACACAAACTCGATGTTGACACAATGTTAAAATGCCTTCATGCATACTTTTAAATGAAGGAGAACTTTTCAACATTATTTTAAAATGAAAAATGCAGCAAGCTCCCAGCAGCATTTCTTATGACTTGTGACTGAACATAAGCTGCATCAGAGACACACCTTTTTTTAAATGTTTAGATTCATTCTATCAGATATCTGATTTTCTTAAAATAGCATTACTTATAATGGTAAATATGCTTAATATTGGATCAGATTGAATAATCATCCAGGCTGATCAGTCGATCCCTATAATTTATATATAAAACATTTTCACATGTATTATTATTATTTCTTTTTTATGCTCTTTTTCATTTCACCTCCTTTATCCCCCTGTTAGCGATGTGAACGTTGCAACCAGACCGGGGCCACAGTGGGCTGCTGCCTGACTTCATGTCAAAGCAACTATCACTTCATGTGCGCTCGGTCTCGTCAATGTGTGTTCCAGGATGACAAAAAGGTCTACTGCTACAAACACAGACATCTCATCAGTGGCAGGGTAAATTTTCCTCTTTCTGCTTCTTAACATGTTTTGTAGTTGCTTCTGAGCTGTAATATCACTTATGAGTATATCACTTTTTTTGTTTAGATGATAACTGGTCAGGAGTTTGAAGTGAACCGCAGGGTGTATGTGGATTTCGAGGGAATCAGTCTCCGTAGAAAGTTCTTGACCGGAGTGGAACCAGAATTAATCAGTGTGATGATTGGTAAGCACCTTTTTCAAATGGTTGCCTATTTTCTTATGTAGCAACACTAACTTATGTTAAATTAATAATTTGTATCCATGTTGTGACTACAGGTTCCCTTCAGATTGACAAACTAGGTGTGCTGACAGAACTTTCAGCCAGCAAAGGGAAACTATTTCCTGTGGGGTTTCAGTAAGTCACATTGTACCTTTTCAGTTCATGTACAATATTGTGAACATTAAATGAACCATTTTTAAAACTTGGTTGCACCTTCGATAGGTCTTCTCGCTGGTACTGGAGCACGGTGAATCCATTGCGTCGGTGCAAATATACTTGCACTGTCCGAGAGGTTCGGCCACTTGTCCCTGAGAAGCCTGTTGAAGAGATGCCTAATCAAGGAGACAATCAAACTATTGTCCACAGCCCCGGTCCACTACCTGGTAAGTGTCTTGCTGTTGAAAAATTTAAATGCATTAGGACATCATTAACCTCTGTAACATGAAAGATGCTAAACTTAATAATTTCACAAACCCTGTATTTGTTAGAACCTGAAGACCAAGAGACTGATACAGACTCACAACCCCATTTGGAGGAAACGTTTATACCAGTCCCACCCCTCAAATCAGATCACGGAGCAAGGCCAAAGATTCCCAGTTATCCCCAAACCAGAAGGCCAGCTGGAGGCATGTCCAGACCTCTGCCATCCCCAGGTAAAATAAAAATGCAGGCTAATTTCATGAGAGTAATTTGAATCCTTATCTCAATGTGAGTGCATAAGTCTTATGGAGTTGATCTAATTTTTTCTAGGTGTCACCCAGTTGAAACCCCACCACATTTTAACCATAAGTGATCTGGAGGAGACTCGGAGGGTCCGGCGCCACAGCCCACACTCACAGACAACAGGCCTCCGCAGTCACATGTCCCCACCTCCACTGGGCCCTCTGGCTGGACCAATCACCCTCCGTGCTGGAAAATCTCCCCTTCCTACTTCCCCTCTGTTTCCACTTGGTGCTACAGAAAACCTAATAAATTCTCCATCATCCCGCCCAGTTGGAGGTAGAAGTGCTTCCTCAGTCCGATGCCACGGAAATACGAGTCATTGTACCTCACCTTTCTTTTCTCAGTCTCCCTGGCAAGACAGTGAAGGAAGTTTTCCCTCTCCAAGTCTGTCTTTCTCTTCATCTATACAGCATTTGCCTAGAAACCGATTATCATTTGATCTGAGCCAATCCGACTCAGTTGAGGTGCCACACAATTTCTTGGCCTCACCAGAGCCTGAAGACGTCTCACCTGCAAATGGTACATCACCACAGGGGGACTTAGACCAACAGAAGGAAGACGAATTTCCCTACAATTCGTTCCACAAGGATTCCAATATTTCTCTGGGCCAAGAGATGAGGACAGAACTGGAGATCGAAGAGACTCTCCTTAATGAAGGTGTGGCAATGAACTGTGGTGGGCAAATAGTGGTGGAAGGTGATGATCAGGAGGAATTTTGGGAAAGAACCCAAGAGGTACACAAGAGAAAGACTCTAGTTGCTAACCTTCCTCGTTCTGCAGCCTCAACCAGGGATGACTTGGGAAACACCTCCTCTGACGATGATATGGAGCACTATTTTGACTTTTCACGGACAATTGTAAGCCGTCCTGGAACAAAAGATCATTGCAAGTCTCCCTCCTCTCCTTCTTCTCGGCCTATGACTCAGCTGGATGGTGTAGATGACGGTACAGAGAGTGATGCAAGTATAGCCACCAGTGATGATGCTCAGAAAGTTGAGGGCGCTAATCGAGCTCAGATACAAGCCAAAAACCAACGTAATAAAAATGGCCCCGAATCAGAATCTGAAAACAGCACACAGACTGTTCAGAGTCTCAGCACTAACACATCTTCCAGTGATAAACACACAGGTGCTCTGTCAGGTACCCTCTCAGCTGCCAGCAGAACATCTGCAGATACTTCACATCAAGATCCACATAACTCCAATGACACCAGGCATTCAAATGAGGCCAAAACGGGATTAGTCTCTGCACGAAATTCCACAAACCCACCAATCAAAGAGCAAAACTCTGGAACTCCTTTAGTAGATCAGGAGTGTGTGCTTCCTATTCTAGACACTCTGCCTAACGTACTCACAAAGGTGCCTGAGACATCGCATTCAGAGGGACTATTCCAGGGTTCCAGTTTAGGGTTTGCTTCGGGAACACCTCTTGTTCTTGAAAGATGTGACACTAACCCCCATTTACCTGAGATGGTTCCGTTGCTCGAAGATTCGTCACTTGAGACCCAACAGTCTGACGTTTGTAAACCTATGAACTCAGAGCCTGACAGTGGTCACTTTGTATCATCAGCTGAGGGGTCTACTCTGTTAATGAACCACTTAGCAGCTAATGCAATAGAACCTTCATTAGCAGACTCTGCTGATAGTAGTCAGCGTGCCCTGCTAGATCTCCTGCAACCCTCCCCTTTAATGCCTACAGATGTACAAAACCCTTCTCAAGGCCTTGTAAACTCTCTGCAGATGTATTCCTGTTTGCCAGGTTTCAGTCAACCTCCTTTAACAAGCATCACTCTTCAGCCAGTAGCATCGTCACAAGAGTCAACAACCTTTCCACCATCGGATCCTTTGTCTACTAAACTAACCACCCTCACTCCTGTTGGAGACATAACACAAGCACTACTAAATGTTCCCCCTCAAAACGATCCAGGGCTTGCTGCAACATCAGGCACTTTTCCAACTGCAGTAACTGCAGGTACTGTCTCTGTACCAATGTACTCCACTCAGACACAGCCATTGGTTTCTACAGCTGTCACCATTGTTTCCTCCTCGGCCTCAGTATCATCGCTTTCTGGGTTGGTAACACAGTGTTCAGCAGCTCCAGTGTCAGTCCAGACAACTTCAGCCCCTGTGATTTTGAACGGCTACAGCTCCACATCTATGCAGAAAGACGCTACATCTGGTCACACAATCTCCATCAACTTTTCTGCACCGAGGCCCGCTTTGGAACCTCAACAGCCAGTGCTCCCCCAGGCTTTACCTGGCCATGCCATTTTAACAGTGAAGGAGGTGGGAGGTCCAAATGTAGATCCTACACCACATGTCCTGCTGGTTAACCGTCTTGGGCAGATCTTTGTAAAGAACCCAGAAAGCAACACTTTCCAACTTCCTACTCCAAACTCCCCCTCCTATAACTGTGTGACTCAAATTGCCAGCCTTTTGCAAAGCAATGCACTGTCAGCCACATTAGCAGCAGCTGGTAATATGTCTACCCCTTCCCCTGGGGCCAACATAGCAACAGCAGCTCCTCCATCTGTCACACCTGCAGTTCAGAATCCAACCACAATTACACAGCTACTTACACACAACAGTAACGGTGCAGTGGCATCAGTTAATGTGAAAAAGCCAAGAAAGAATACAAAAGCATCAAAAGATGAAGCTGTTCCAGAGGTGAAAAAAGCAAAGAAAAAGAAGGAATCCAGTTCATCCAGAAAATCCAAGTCCTCCAAGGCTACGGGGCTGCCCGCTGTGTCAACAGAGAAACCTCCCATGACTCCAGCTGAAAGTGCGCAAGCAATTATCAATCAAGCCATGGCAAGTAATTACACCCCCAAGTGGAGCGGGCTTCGAACACTTAGCCCTTCTTCCCTGGTTTTGCCCCCTGGTCTGTTAATTGAACCAGAGCGTCCAGTGTCACCTCCCTCTCCAGCACCCACACCAGCGCCCACACCTGTATCTCGCCCTCGTACCCACGTCCGTATGAAGAGAGTATCCTCACTGTCAGACCGCATTGTCACAAAGAAATCTAAAGCTGACTTCCTACAGCCAGAGCCCATCAGTGAAAATGAGGAGCGCCGCAGACCTGCCTTTCCAAGCATCTCAAACAGGGCTTCAGGAGTTCGCATCAAGACGCCAACAGTGAAAGGAGTATTGAACCTGGACGAGTTAAAGGAGGAGCATTTGAGTGATTCTGATAGCTCAGGGTAAGATTTTAGAAGTATTCTCAGTTTTAACCCACCTGTATGAAGTGAAGTGGACATAAGCATTGGAAAAATGTTATACTTCATATCAAGATGATGTTTGAAAACCACTCAAGACATGGCGTTTACCAAGCTCAACTTTCACTTCAGGTCGAATTTCACCGGGGTCTCACTTATGCCTATTTTATATTCGTAAACCAGTACTTATAGGAAGGCTGTGGGAAAGCTATTTTAAAGTCTATCTATTTACATTATATTACTATCTATAAAATGTTCCCATTAGCAAATTCACATTAGTGTCTTAAGTAAAGATGGGATATAAACATCTATGCATGAAATATATGTGAAATGTATATGTCTGTTTTAAAAATTCTGTCCTGTTCTTGTGTCGAGTAACACTGCAGTTTAATCACTCTTATCTTTCTCAGGTCTATGCCTTGGGATTATATGTCTCGAGGTGAACAAGGCAAACAGCAGGCTTGGGAGCCAGTGGGACACAGCACTCTGACTGACTGGAAGAAATACTCTGGTATTCTTTAGTTAAAGCTGCTTCATTAATTGAATGGCATGACATCAAAAATATTACTGTAAATGATGGGCTTTACTGACATGTTAATGTTTAATGATGGTCTGAAAAACGTTTTATATTAATTTGTTTTTCTTAGGCGCTGCTTCTACCTCAGATGATGAACCACCACCGTCAGATGAGGATGTTGAATATCCAAGTAGCAGGGACCAGCCACATTTAAAATTTGAAATAACCAGCGATGACGGTTTCAGTGTGGAGGCAGACAGTATCGAAGGTGAGCTCGATATTGCATTAAAAAAACGTTCCACTAAAATGCTATTTATCTAACATGTTCATAGAATTCTAACACTTTTGATATTGCTAGTGCCTTTTATGTTTGCTAATGTATTTCATTTTATTCTCAACTCTCTTCAGTCGCTTGGAAAGCAGTTGTAGATGGGGTGCAGGAAGCACGAGCAATTGCAAGGCTGAGGCCTCTGACTTTTCAGAGGATCACTGGTGACCGTATGCTGGGGCTGGTCCACGATACAGTGATGTTTTTGCTGGAGCAACTTGAAGGAGCACACCGCTGTCAACGCCACACCTTCCGTTTCTTCAAACAGTTCTCCCAGGAAGATGATCTACCTGTCAATCCCAGTGGCTGCGCCCGCTCTGAGCTCTACCTTAGGTACCTTTACCAAGAACTGTTGATTCTGTTTATTAGTCTGAGTATTTATTCATGACATTCTGGTGTCTGTTTAGGTAAACTAGGGTGGAAAAAGGACTACAGGTGGTTGTGTTACAAAATGATAAAACATGTTGGTGTTTAAATTTGTTTCTATGTTTACTCACACAGTTTTTGTATTATTTTTTTTTTCCTTTAACAGAAAGTCAACATTTGATATGTTCAACTTCCTGGCATCTCAGCATAGACAGCTTCCTGACATTGGGCCTTATGATGACGAAGAGGATGAGGTTCTTTTGAAATCAACAAGGTTGGGCTTCACTCAGTGTAGATTTGTTTCTTGGGTTAAAATCATGCACTTGCTGTTCTACAGTTTTGTATTTTTATGGAATTGCACACGGTGAATAAGTGTCTTTTTGTTTTTTCTTTCTTAGACGGGCTACTAGTTTAGAGTTACCGATGGCCATGCGGTTCAGGCATCTGGAAAGGACTTCCAAGGAGGCTGTAGGCGTGTACAGGTCTGCACAGAGTTTCTCAGAATTTGTTGAGTAATGTATACACTCTGTGGAACTGACAAATGTATGATAGAAGTATCGCAAGAAAAAGGAAGAAAGTGAGGTATTTTTGTGGTTCAAGTCATTATGTCCATGAGTCCATCAGAAGATTAAAGTGTTTCATCCAGTTTTTATCCAAACAGGGGAGAGCCGACCTAACTGGTGTACATAGTTTAATGTTTTAGATAGCATCAAATTTAAACTTTCATAGCTGCAAATCTACAAGCAGTCATGCTTGTGTGATTAAAATTAGTGGCAGCTGCAGGATATCCTGGCTGAGACATGGCACCACAGCTGTTGCCCAGGTGCAGTTTTATGTGAGAGATACTCAGGGAAAGAAACCATTTAAAAAGAAAACAGGGCAACCTCTTGGTTTCTGTCAGACAGGATTGGCATGCGGTTAGCAACTGTTAATACATAGCATTTACCGTGGCCACATGTTCGTTCAACATGTTAAACTGCCACAAACCCAGAGTACACATGAATGGTAGGTTCATAGGTATTTCTTTTAAATTAAAGTAATAAAGTAATGTATTAAAGATTATTGCCCAGTAAGCTTCTTCTAAAATAGTGCTCACATTTTTTTTATTTGACACTCTAATGAAACACATAAAAGATATTAAACAAAAACGTATGTGTAGCGGTGTGGTAGAAACCTGTAAAGGCTTGTATGTGAACCACCTCCAAGAAAAGAAAAGGTTAAATAGGAAACATAGCAGTACATGTTAAAAGTTACTCAAAATTGCACATTAATTATAAGAAGATGCAGCAGTAGTTGCCAAATTTACAAAATGGTCATTATTGGATGTAGAATTCTAACAAATAACATAAAGAACTATAATGATTCACGTGTAATGATGTCCTTCCTTGGGAGGAAGTTTGTGAAGGAAGTTTGATTTAATTTTCACCATTACATAAGGTGTATGTGTCGCCATCACACAGCAGGCACACCCATCACTGTTGGCATTCTGGGGTAATAATTCTAGTGTATTGCTGTACAGTGCTGACTTTTGTGTATATTTTGTAGGTCTGCTATCCATGGCCGCGGCCTTTTCTGCAAGAGGAACATTGAAGCAGGGGAGATGGTTATTGAATATGCAGGCATTGTCATTCGCTCAGTGCTCACTGACAAAAGAGAAAAGTACTACGATGGCAAGGTTGGTTGGTTTCCTCCTTTTTGATCAGTTAGATCTTATTGTAGCTTACTATCCACAGTAAGGGAAGGTTAAAGTAGGAAAATATTCAAGTATTAATGATACAGTAATGTGTTAAATGTTTGCTTCCACAGGGTATTGGCTGTTACATGTTCCGCATTGATGACTTTGATGTGGTGGATGCCACCATGCACGGAAATGCAGCAAGATTCATCAACCACTCTTGTGAACCCAACTGCTACTCAAGAGTGATCAACGTGGAAGGTCGTAAGCATATCGTTATCTTTGCTCTAAGGAAGATCTACAGGGGGGAGGAGCTCACGTATGACTACAAGTTTCCTATTGAAGATGCCAGCAACAAACTCAACTGTAACTGTGGGGCCCGAAGATGTCGGCGCTTCCTCAACTGAGAGATCCCTCTTGAGAAGGGGATGAACCTGTTTACTAGTAAGCCTTAAATTAAGGTGGCACTGAATTGGGCTTGGGGAGGTGGCTGAAAGTCCACAAAGCAGGGGATTTCGCCACTATGAGACTGGTCGATGACATTTGGTTGGTCAGGAATGATGGGTGGACAAATTGGATGGGAGAATAAGAAGAAGAGAAAATCCTGCACAAAAGAATTATTGCGAAGTTTGTGTGTTCACAAGGTACTGTTTCCTGTGAAGAGTACAGATGTACAGCTGGCACAGTAACGTCACCATGAGAGTAAATGCTAAAGAGGAAACCGTTTTGGTGTTCCTGATAAGAAACTTTTAAGCCGTATATCTAAATTGCGGGGAGTTCCTGGATCTATACGGATTACACCAACAACATTTCTTTGATACACACGTCAAGCCTTACCTGTTTGAATCATTGCTAAAACCCTGTTGCTAGGCTTTGAGAGATTCCTTAAATTTTTTTATTCATTTCTGGGTATGTCTGTCTATAGTACACTTGTAATCATGATTGCTCCATCCTCCAGTGATGGGAACCTATAGCCCCATCTGTGCAGTCCGAACTTGAGCCATACATTCACCCCAACCTTTATTTTTGTATTTTATCAAACATTTAATGCTTCTCATGTGGTGGAATTTTCTTTTTAATTTTTTTTTTCTTATCTGAATAACAAGACAACCATGGTGCTAAGCTTTGAAAGGTCTTTGATGTCTTTAGTTGGACTTAGATGTCCTGCACATCAGGAATCGTTTAGCTGTTTATTCACCCTGCTGAGAGAGAACATGCATCTTCAATTTATGCACTCAAGCAGTACTCTTAATGTCAGTGGAATACAAAGCGTCTGCTAGTTTCCACACTTTATATCTGCTAGTTTTCACAGTTTATATCTTCGTCTATTTTTCACCTGCACTCTTTCCATGTTGAATTTTTAAATACATTATCGTGATGTAACGGTTTCAGTTAGTAACTAATAGTGTCATATTTATAGACAGATGCGTGTCTTTCAGCAGTTTTTTTTTTTTGTTTGTTTGTTTTTTTTTTTTTGGTTTGTTTTTGCTTGATGTACAGTGTATGTAGCAAACACTACCCAAGCCAAACACAAAGAGTTGAAATGGTGGATAACAGTTTTTTAAAATATATATTTTATTACTCTTATGGCAGATGCTCTATCTATTGCAATAAGACTGCAGTTGCACATAACCAAGAAACATAAAGTTCTGTTCGTTTTGTGAAATCTGCTACAGTTAATCTCTTAATCAGGGAGAGCACTGTTAAAAAAGCATCGCCACTGAGTGTGTGCATTCAGCTTCTGCACCAAGCTTGTTTCTAAATGTTGCTGTTGCAGGGTGTCTCGCAAGAAACGGAGCTGAGAGAATGCACTCAGCACCTTAAAATAATTTTTGATGTTGTTCTTAGTCAATGTTCAGTGCCGTCATTAATGAGGTTAATCAAATTCACACACTGTTTAGATTGGTAGTTATATTTATTCCTGTTTGATTTATGTTAATAATGGTAAAAGGTTGTGCTTTGTATAAATGGTGGTGGTCTAGTGTATTAGGAGATCTCCCCCCTTTATATTATTTTATTTTGTTTACAACAATGCCCTCTGTTTCTTTTATTTACTTGAATTTCCTTTCGGGCAGTTGTCATTCATTTATGCCTTTAATGATAGAAATTGTTCCAAAGCAGGTATTTTTAACAAATCATTTTATGTTTTTTTTGTTATGGCAGGTAACTGACCATCTTTTGTCAGTCAGACACAGGAATAACACTGTTTGGCCTCCCCAAGCCCGTTATTTTTTTCCCCCCTTTTTTTTCCCCCTCCAAACTCAATTAGAGCAAATAGGATCTTATTTTGTCTTAATCTTAATCCCCCTTCCTTCTTGCATGTCCAATCACTGGGATGGAGCCCAGATTAACTTGTGTCAATCACCTTGCTGACAACAAGAACAGAGTCACTCCCAACTCCTTGCAAGGATTCTACCTCAGCTGTTTAGACAGATGTTTGGGAATACTGATGCAAAAAGAGAGGATGATGATAATTTAAGAGTAGCTTGGTTTTAATGTCCTGCAGAGCTGGTATGTGTGTGTGTGTATGCGTGTGTTTGTGGGTGTGTCTGTCTGTGTTTTTGTGGGTGTTTGTAATGAAGGATGCAAAGTACTAGTCACAACCTGAAGTTATCATGACCATCTCTCCCAGAATCTGTTCAGAAAGCTGTAT